>CAIGRB010081779.1:30484-42228 GCA_903798255.1 Fraxinus quadrangulata | reverse complement strand
GGATATTGTTTGTGACCAACTATTTGGTTGATATGTAACCAAGTATTGGTGGTAGATCAGGATTGGGGGTGGGGTGTTTTGGTGTATGTGACCAACTATTTGATTATTGTGATTAACTATTAAAATGTGACCTTAAAATTCGATAATTTGTGATCAACAATCGATTCTTGATTTGTAACCAATGAAATAATTCTTGACGTTTAATTTTTTTGATTTGTGACTAATTAATTTGATAATATGTGATCAGTAGATAAATTGTGACTTGTAAGTATGCATATGTGACCATGAATTGTATAATTTTGATTTTAATATATTTAATTAATTAACTAAATACATGATTTTTGCATTTTTAAAATTCAATACCTGATTTTTGCAATTGTAAAAGTTAATGCCTGATTTGTGAAGTCTTTCTCTTGATAAAATGATTGATGGCCCAAAGGCTGTGAATTGATTGGGGAGAAAATGAGCCCAATACCTACTTCTAAAAAAAATTGAAATTGTACTCCTTTTTAATCTAATTATTATTTACCCTATTCTCAGCCATATAGCCTGGTTTGTTACCTCAGTTGCAGTTATATACTCTGCCTCTGCCGTGGATTGAGCCATAGTTTTCTGCTTGATTGAACTCCAACAGACAAGACTTGATCCAATATAAAAGGCATAACCGGAAGTACTCTTCATATCATCCATTGAACCAGCCTAATCACTATCAGTGAACCCAGTCAACACCAATTTTTCTGATTTCCTGAAGCTGATTTCATGGTTTTCAGTCCCTTTGATATACCTCAGAACTCTCTTGGCAGCTTGAAAATGAATTTGGCTAGGCTCTTGCCTGAATCTAGATAATAAATTCACAGCATACATAATGTCAGCCTTGTTGATGAAAGATACAACAGACATCCAATCAGGCTTCTATACACCCTTCCATCGATTTTTCTTGCACCATCATCATTTATCAATTTCAAATTCTGGACCAAATGAGTGTTAACTGTCTTGCAATTTTCCATATGAAACTTCTTCAATATCTCCTTGGCATATCTTTGCTGGCAAACAAAAGTTCCTCTATTAGACTGATCCACTTACATTCCAAGAATATACTTCATCTTTCCTAAATCAGTCATCTCAAAGTCTTTCTTCAATTCATTCTTTATTTCATCGATCAAGTCTTCATTGCTTCCTGTGACCGAGAGATCACCAACATAAAGTGAAATGATGATCAGGTCCTCCTCCACTGATTTGATGTACAAAGTTTGCTCATTTACACTTTTGTTGAATCCAAGTTTACATAGATGGCTGTCAATTTTGTTGTACCAGCTTTTAGGTTCCTGCTTCAAGCCATACAAAGCTTTCTTTAGTAAATACACTTTATCTTCTTCACCCTTTTTAACAAAGCTTTCAGGTTGATCAATGCAAATTTCCTCACTTAACTCCCCATTCAGAAAAGCAGACTTTACATCTAGCNTTCCATCGATTTTGCTTGCACCATCATCCTTTATCAACTTCAAATTCTGGACCAAATGAGTGTTAACTGTCTTGCAATGAAACTTCTTCAATATCTCCTTGGCATATCTTTGCTGGCAAACAAAAATTCCTCTGCCAGACTGATCCACTTCCATTCCAAGAAAGTATTTCATCTTTCCTAAATCAGTCATCTCAAGGTCTTTCTTATATTCATTCTTTATCTCATCGATCGAGCCTTCATTGCTTCATATGATCAAAAGATCATCAACATAAAGTGAAATGATGATCAGGTCATCCTCCACTGATTTGATGTACAAAGTTTGCTCATTTACACTTTTGTTGAATCCAAGTTTACATAGATGGCTGTCAATTTTGTTGTACCAGCTTTTAGGTTCCTGCTTCAAGCCATACAAAGCTTTCTTTAGTAAATACACTTTATCTTCTTCACCCTTTTTAACAAAGCTTTCAGGTTGATCAATGCAAATTTCCTCACTTAACTCCCCATTCAGAAAAGCAGACTTTACATCTAGCTGATGGATCTTCCAGTTTGAATGTGCAACCAATGCAAACAATACTCTTATTGTTTCAAGTCTGGCAACAAGTGCAAAGGTATCTGTAAAATCAATTCAAAATTGCTGAGAATACCTTTTAACTACCATCCTAGCCTTAAGTTTATTGACTGAACCATCTGCATTAAACTTGGTTCTAAACACCCACTTAAATCCAATAACATTTTTGTTTCTTGGTTTGTCAACAAGCACCCAAGTATTGTTCTTTTCAATTGCTGTCAATTCATCATTCATAGCCTCTATCCATCTCTTAGATTGTGCAGCATCAATGTAACTCACTGGTTCCAGAATAACAGAGTTACAAGTAGCACAGATATCCTGAAGAGATCTGGTTCTCAATACTTCATTTTCTGAATCAGTTCCACCTTCAGGTTCAGCCTCAATTTGAATTTCATCTTCATCATTACCATCATCTTCATTTGCATCATTACCAGCATCTTCATTTTGAGTAAACAAACTTGGAACCTCAGTTCTATCCACAGCATTTGACTCCCAATTCCATAAAGATTTCTCATCAAACTTGACATCTATGCAAGAAACAACATTGCTGGTTTGTAGATTATAAATTCTATAGCCTTTAACATTGTCACAATATCCAACCAAAACTCTAGCCTCTGCTTTCTGACTGAGCTTATCTCGTTTAACATCAGGTATATGCATACAGCACACACTTCCAAACACCCTCAAATGAGATATATTAGGCTTAACTTCATGCCAAGCTTCATAGAGAGTTAGTTTATCTAAGACTTTAGTGGGTAGCCTATTCAACAAATAGACTGAGGTGTTAACAGCCTCAGCCCAGAAGGTTTTAGCAACATTTTTCTCCAGCAATAGGTATCAGGCCATCTCCATCATTGTCCTATTTCTTCTTTCACAGACTTCATTCTGTTGAGGAGAGTAAGGAATTGTTAATTGATGCTTAATTCCTACTTCTTCAGAAAAATTATTGAATTGATTGCTTGTATATTTTGTGCTATTGTCTGTCCTAATTACCCTGATTTTGCAACAGCTTTCATTCTCAACAAGACTTGAATTTCTGAAAGACTGCAGGCACTTCAGATTTTGATCTAAGAAAGTGAACCTAACACATTCTAGTAAAATTATCAATGAATAAAATGAAGTATCTACTACCATTCATGGTTGAAGTTTTCATAGGACCACAGACATCAGAATGTACAAGTTGGAGTCTAGTTTAGGCTCTCTTAGCTTGATTTTTGGGGAAAGGAAGTCTAGCCTATTTACCCCTTTGACAGATTTCACAAACACACAAAACATCTTTTATCTTTGGCAAGTTTTCTACTAGCTCTTGTTCACTTAAAAGTTTAAGTGAAGTATAGTTAACATGTCCAAATCGTTTGTGCCACAATTCAGACTCAACTTCAATGCTAGCATAAGCTTGCAGGTTCACACTTTTCCAGTCCAAAGGAAAGCTTCTGTTTCTCATATCAACTGTCATCAGTTCCACATTATTTTGATCTAGAATTTTGCAACTATTATCCTTAAATACCAAGGTATAATTCTTCTCAATTAGTTGTCCAACACTTATCAAATTCTGATCAATATTTGGAACATATAAAACATCAGGAATGAGCTTATTACCTGATGGAGTTTGGACAGAAACTTTTCCAATACCTTTGACTGCCACATATTCTCCAATTCCAACCTTTATTTTTGATCTGTAGTTACCATTCAACTCAACAAAAATATCTGCATTTGAATACATGTGATGAGTGCAGCCACTGTCAAATAACTACACCTGATTCTTGCTACCAATCGTTTGATTCAAAGCTGAGAACAGGTATTCTTCAGATTGACCCTCAGCAACCTTTGCTTGCTAAGTTTCCTTCTTCTCCTTCTGATTTTTGCATATCCTCTCAATGTGTCCAAATTGCTTGCATGTCCTGCATTGAACACTAGGCCTGAACCAGCAATACTTAGGAGAATGATCTTTCCTTTTACAAGGTGGACATGGAGGATAATTAGTATCCTTTGCAGACCCTTTAGCTGTTTCCTTCCTTTCAACTTGTGGTTTCTTTCCACCCAAGTTTGTTTGAGTCATTTGCTTCCCTTTTACAAACAAAGCACCCTCAACTTTTTCCTCTTGCCTGAATAGCCTCCTCTGTTCAGTGGCTTGGAGGGCATTCACCAACTCAGCCAAGGAAATGGTGGACAAATCTATTGAGTCCTCAAGAGAAGATATCTTAGATTCGAATTTTTCTGGAAGGCTGATCAATACTTTCTCCACTACCCTCTTGTCTGGAAGATCATTCCCAAGTAATCTGATTTGGTTAACAACCTTCATCAGCCTATCAGCAAACTCCTTCATCGTTTCAGATTCCTTCATTTTCTGAGTCCCAAACTCTCTCCTGAAGTTCCGAACCTGCCTTTACCTTGTCCTCTCATTGCCCTTGAATTCCTTCTTCAACCTGTCTCATGCTTCCTTTGCGGTTTCACAAGTGATTATCCTTGTGAAAATGGCATCTGAGACTACTGTTTGAATGCAAGAAAGAGCCTTAAATTTCTTGGCAATTTTCTCGTTGTGTTGCTTCAGGCTATGGTAGGATTGGCTTTTAGAGGTGGTGGTTCAACATGTTTCAGTGATCTCCCACAAGTCATATGCCTTCAAGTATGCCTTCATTTTTGTAGACCAGAAATCATAGTTCTCTCCTGTGAATGCTGAAGGTAAAGGTGTTGAAAGATCACTCGAAGCCATATTACTTTCTCACTCAATCACTCAGTCTTTTTTGAAGGAACCTGACTGGTTTTCTCTCTTTTTTACTAATGTTTTCGGATTCTTCTAAGACCTTAAGGAGCTTTGATACCACTGTTAGAACTTAGAAAACAAAGATGAGGGAAATCTAATTGAATTGATTCACAATAGATAGTACACGGCCTCCCATTCTTAAGGCCATATGCAAAATAAATAATATTTTATACACTTTTCTACCAATTACCACTACTAGATACTTAGTCAAATACACCAACTTATAGTAGGACTAACTAGCCAAATAAATTACAATGACTAGCGCTTGACCAATACAAAAATAAAAAAAAAAAAAAACGTGTAACAAAGTGATAGATCAAAAAGTGACTTAATTCAATAAAAGTTTCACACTAAGTTCATCAGAAGCACTTCAAACTTCCAGAAATCAACAAACTCGAAAATGAAACGAACTCTCTACTTGAATAAATTTTTATGCAAGAAAAACAATGATTTTGGAATTTTTTTTTTATGCAATGTAATATAAGTATATAAATTGGAATGATTTTAGATCATCAACAGTGTCCAATTTATAGAAGTTGAGGGGTTGTGGCCAGAGAATCACACCCTAAAATTTTGTATTTCATGAAGAGATGCATCCCTTCAGACCGTTCGCCAATGCCCAACCTTTCGCTCAAGCACCTCTTTCAGAAGGTTGGTTGCTCACTGCGTCCGAGGCTGCTGTTCAAGTGGCCGTGTTATATTGCCAGTTTTCTCCTTTTTCAACTTTGAGTTTGGATATCAATTTCTCATTCATTCGAAATTGATTTTGTGAATTCAAATATACCAGAATCATCCACTTGATGAGTAGAACAAGTTTGTCTATCCATATGTATGAATTGACTATCGAAATCTATCCGAATACTTGGTGAAAGTTAATACAAAACCAATGTTTTATAAACCTAATACCAACAAATCTTTAGGTGGATTTCGGTGGTTAGTAATGGTCGAGGTTCATATCTATTAGTAGTGACGTTGTAGTGGCTATGATCTAGATTTATTAGTGGTGGTGGTGTAGTGGTGAAAAGATTGGAAGAGGCCTGGATATAGAGTTGGCAGGGGTTATTTGATGTGAAGGTAGAGATGGCAAGTGGTTTCAGATTATGGTGGCGGCGATGGCAAACGATGGTTTAGAGTGATTTCAAATGCGTCACATAATTTGTTACTTGTGTTTTGTGACGTTGGTATAGAGATGTGTTAATACTAAAACCTAGTTAATTAAACAATTTATCTCGATGATTCGTTTCAACTAGAATACGTCAATCGGTCAGAACTTCCTATAAGCAGTTTTACGAACAATTTTAATTGGGATAGCTTAACAGATTTGTATTGTATAAGATATAATTTATTATTGAATAAAATAAAGGTGAACACCAGATATAACGTGCAAACCCCTAAAAGAAACATCGGCGTGCCCCCATTCCTCGGGTAAAATAATCCACTATCAAATAATAAAAAATACAATAGTTTTGATTTTGTAATTTTTCAAAATTAATAAAAACAATCAAAAGCAAGTAAAGAACAACTCACACATTTTCTTTCTTCATTTGACTTATTGGGGAAGTGGAATCAAACAATCGAATCTTGATTTTATCGCCACTTCATTATTGTGTTCGGTCGCAACCACTTCTTAGAAAATTCACAAATCTTAACTCACGCCAAGTAGTCTCATCTTTGAGTAGGATTATATCATTCATACTCAAGTGTATTATCTTCAATTACTTTTGAAGAACGCAATTTTCGCTTTGATTTACTTCAATGGAATATCAGCCGATCAGAACTCACTGGAGATGGTCAGAAGACTTCAGAATTTACTGTTGCAAGTTTGCCGAACATAGGCAGCTTTTTCTCAAAGCATTCAACTAAATGATTTTCTCTACTTATGTAGAGACTCCTTCAAGGCACAAATGCGTCTTACCTAAAATATGGAAGTTTTGCACGGTAAGAATTATATAGAATATGTTTGATATGGTTAATAATTAAATTAAAGAAAATTTTGATTAGTTAAAATAATCATTCATTCATTTAATTATTTGATCAATCAAATCAGTCTAATAAGATAAATATGTATTTCTATGTGTGTGTGTGTGTGTGTGTGTAGAATATGTTTAATATGGTCAATAATTAAATTAAGGAAAGTTTTGATTTGTTAAAACAATTTTTCTTTTTTTAAATTATTTGACCGATCAAACATATTCAACATTGTATGTCTATGTTTCTGTATATGCTACTATAAGGTGTGTAAAGATCGCACCTCGTTTAGGGTTTGAAAATCCTAAAAATCGCAACTAAGAAATCTATTTACCTGTAGCATCTGTCAATTTTGACTGGCGGACTTATCTGTTTGGATTGAGACCAATTGTACACGTTTCTTTTTCCATATGTTTTGACATTTAAAAAATCATTATAATTTAAGTAAGTCAATAAATAAGTAATAAGTAAAATTATAAGATTTATTTTATTTACAATCTCCCCCTTTAACTTAACTTAATTTCAAAAACATTTTTTGGATTTTTAATGTCACTTTTGTGACTGTGTGAAGAGTGCTTGCAAAATAAAGTACATGAACTACTCCCACTCACTTAGCTCAAGTAACACACAACTTCCTCTAACTTCATGAAATCAACCAATATATCTCATAGTATGTAGGCCAAACAAAAATTAAACAGATATACAGCAACACAATATCAATATCAAATAACACACCTAGAAAAATCAAGCGTCCTAGATACTGTAATTAGTGCTCATGTTCCATTATCACTGCACATCAAGATTCGGGTCGTGGTTATGATAGATTTAATTTGCTTTGGAAAAGAAAATTATATATCATATAATTATCGATTGCCAATAACACATTAATGGAACTAGATTACAAATCAATAATTGAAATGGAAAGCAATAGGTGGATTCGAGATCCAATACAATTATCCATAATTTGATACAAATCACATTTTACCGCTTTCTTAGATAATTTAGCATAAAATCAAATCAAAATCTATATTTCCTTTACAATTTGAATTTCATACATAACTACTACACTGAATTTATTCCATGTGGGACAATAACTCTCAACTCATCAATTCTATTACTTGTCAAAGATCCCGTACGTTTGCGGGTTTCGTACAAACACTAGTCGCTATCACTTTCATTTTTCTCCTCTTCTATCTCAACCTGTTTGACTTTAAATACAATTCCCGATTCTTTTTCCTTCTTTCTCCTATGGAGATGCAACTCATAAGTCATTAAAGACCCTACCAATTCTTCCACTTTCACGCTTTCTATGTCCTTACTTTCCTCGATAGCAGTTACCTTGGAGTGGAAACTATCTAGTAATGATTTGAAAAAAAATTTCACAATTTTCTTCTGAGTATTTCTTTTCCAAGGTGTAGGCCGAGTTGGTGATGTCACTTAGTTGTGCATAAAAATCTTTGAAGTGCTCATAATCTCTCATGGTTAATTACTCATATTCAAGTGTCAACATTTAGAGTTTAGAGGACTTAACAATTGAAGTTCCTTCATGAGCAACTTGCAATATGTCACAAGCCTCTTTAGCCATTTTTCATATTGAAATCAAATGAAATTGATTAACATCAATGAATGAAAAAATAGCATTTAGAGCTTTAAAATTCCAACTGGCACTGTTATAATCAGTAGCACTATTATTTTCAACTATGGTGAGAGTTTCATACCATACATGATTGAGTGCCATGTTTTTTCATCTAAAGATTGGATATAAACTTGCATTCTTATTTTCCAATATGAATAATTAGTCTCGTCTAAGATATGTGATCTAAATGGCACTCCATTACTAGGTTTTCTATAGATCTCATTTTTCTCAAACGTGAACCTACTCTAATACCAATTGTTAACACTAAAATCGAGTTAATTAAAACAATTTGTCTCAATTATTCGTTTGAGCCATAATACACTCGTTAGTAAGAACTTCCAACATACAGTTTTACACAGAGTTCTGACTAGGACAGCTTAACAAATTTGTGTTCTACAAGATATAATTTATTACAAAATTAAATAAAGATGAACACCAAATATAATATGGTAAACTGCTAAGGGAAATTATCCATGAGCCCCCATACCACAGGTAAAATAATTCACTGTCAAATAATAAAAAATACAATAGTTTCGATTTTTTAATTTCGTAAAATTAATAAAAATAATCAAAAGCAAATAAAGAACGACTCACTTGTTTTCTTTCTTCTTTTGACTTGTTGGAGAAGTAGAATTAAACCCTTCGGTCTTCACTTTATTGCCACTTCACTATTGTATTCAGCTGCAACTACTTCTTGAATTAAGATTCATCAATCTTAACTTACTTCAAGTAACCTAATCTTTGAGTATGATTATATAATTCACGCTCAGGTGTGTTATCTTCAATACTGTTGAATAACACGATTTTTGCTTTGAGGTACTTCAATGGAACATCAGCAGGCTAGACTCACTGAGATGGTCAGAAAACTTTAGAACTTGTTGTTGCAGGTTCACTGGACATAGGCAATTTTTTCTCAAAGCATTCAAACATCTCTTCATGATTTTCTCTACTTATATAGAGACTCCTCCAAGACACGAGCGTGTCTTAAAATATGAAAGTTTTGCATAATAAGATCAATATAGAATACGTTTAATATAGTCAATAATTAAATTAAGAAAAATTTTAGTTAGTTAAAACAATCTTTCCTTCTTTTAATTATTTAACCAATCAAACCAGACCAATAAGTTATATATGTATGTATGTGATCAATAATTAAATTAAGGAAAGTTTTGATTTGTTAAAACAATCTTTCCTTCTTTTACTTATTTGACTAATCAAATATGTCCAAGATGGTAAGTATACGTTCCTGTATATGCTGCTATAAGGTAGGTAAAGATTGCACCTCATTTAGAGTTTGAAATCCCTTAAAAATCACAGCCAAGAAATCTGTTTACATGTAGAACTCAATCAGTCTTGACTGGCTGGGTTACCTAGTTGGGATGAAACCAATTGTACACAATTGTTTTTTTTTTTTTTTTTTGGGATATTTAAAAACCATATAATTTAAGTAAACCAATAAATAAACAAAGTAAAAATATAAGATATATTTTACTTACAAGATGGTTTCAAAAGTCTAACATTACTTGTATTCTGTGGTAATTGTCGGGTGGATTTAGATGGATAATATATTATGTTACTTATGTTTGGTAGGGGTGGCAGGCAGTGTAGGATGTTTCAGATGAGTAATGCAAGGGTTACTCAAGTTTTGTGGTGGTAGTGAGTAGTTTCATGTGTAACATAATGTTTTACACATGTTTTGAGGTGGTGGTTACAGACGGTAATGTAAGGATGGTGATAAGGGCGGTGGTGACTTTGCTTGGTAAAGGTATTCATCATGTAACTTATAAATTTAGAGCAAAATAAAATAAGGGTAATATAAGGTCATACAACGTGTTACCTTCGTAAAATGTGGATTTTTAATAAAAGTAATATATGGTAACACATTATGTTACTCATGCAAAATAATGATTTTTTAAATAAAAAATAAAATATAGCAATACAATATATTATCAGTGTCAAGATGTTCAGACAATAAAAATATTGAAATATTATTTTTTGTTGAAAAGGATGAATATTAAGTTTAAATGAAAACAAAGTATTTTTAAAAAATTATAAAAGGTGATAAATTGTAAACAATAAAATTTTGGGCTTCTGTCAAGTTTCCCCGATGATTAATCTTTAATAAGGTTGCAGTGACATTAGATCAATCCATAACCACGAGCTCAACTTATGAACATGAGCAAAGCTCGAACTCGACTTGTGCCCAAAATTCTTGCTCAACTCGGCCCTACGCTATTGGGTTTATGGGTCGAGCCGAATCGGCCAACAAGCACATTTATTTTTCAATTTTTTTTTTCAAATCCTCATTTTTTGAACTTGGGGTAGTGTGATTAATCGTATATACAAACAACTTGTTACTTGTATTTTTTTTTTTAAATAGTGAATAATATTAAAGAAAATGATAAACTCAAATATCATTTACATGATCAAATAATATTGTCCATATTGATCTTGGATTTGGTACTCTGTGGCTTCCCAATCACTTATAAATATTATGTTTTATTTGAGTCTAGTTCTCTACTCGGACAAAACCCTAACACATTTACTAAAAGTAGACTCTAATGCTACAATACTAATTGGATTTGTTGCTAGATCACTTACTATATGAAAAACAATTGGATATTGATATTCATTAGTTCTCAAAAATTTAAATAAGTCTAAACTTATTGCAATCTATCCACTCTACCATTGTAAGCATGTTCGGGAAGAAGATGCTTGCACCCAGGGGCGGACTCCGGGGGTCCGAGGGGGCACGTGTTCCCCAACTTTTGAGAATTTTTTTTTTAAGTCATGTTCGATATCGAATGAAATCTAAATTTTAATTTAAATCAAATTTAATAATTAATTTTAATAACATATTTTATAGAATCCATAACTGTTTAACTTTTATCAAAATTTATTAAAAATTTAATTTTAATCTCCACCAAATAGGGCAAAATCACAATAAATTTGAATTTTGATAACATGCTAATTTTAAAAATTCTCCGACGATCGGACGCTAATCGAATCTACAAATTGCTTATGTCATCTCAAAACTTATTTCGAGAACAACATTATGAGCATATCGAATAGTCCAAACAGATATCGAAAATAGTTAAAAATACGTTACACGTGATTATTAAAGAAAGACGTCTAACTCGCATTTTTTTTTTAAAAAAAAAAATTCAATTATTTCATTAACATTATTATTTTTGCGATACAAATTTCTCAATATAATTTTCATCATTTTATTAGAAAATTTTATATGAAATATGACATCAAAAATTTTCGAAATTTGACATCCGAAAAAGTCATATCCCATGTAAATTTTCGGGTGCAAAATTACAAGGGGTATAATTTTTTTGGA
>CAIGRB010081779.1:1145-29376 GCA_903798255.1 Fraxinus quadrangulata | reverse complement strand
CCCCCCCTCTAAATTATACTTGAGGTCCATTACATAAGCTAAAAAATAATAATATAGGTAAAATATTTCTAATATTTTCTACATTTTTATTTCCATCACAACTAATATATCACTAAAAATGAAATATGTTCTATAATTTCTGAAATCCAATGCAATAAATCATAGATGAGAAAAACTTTAGGACTAGTACGATAATATACTCCCGACAATTCATTAGTGGATTCACAAAAAAAAAACAAAAAAAACAAAAGTTTCAAAAATCTTCTCACTTTAAATGCAATTTTTCAATCATAACCATTTAAATAATTTTCTGGGTCTGGAGTTGTAAAATTCAATAATTAGATCTTCTTATCCTTCACAAGATTTTAGCAAAAGGTAAGTTAAGTTCCATCTATGATGTGCTTCGATGACAAATCTTTTGTCATCCATTTTGAGTTCATTACAAAATTCTTCACATACTCTTTTTTACTATGTGATATTATAATAAAGATTAGCTTGTTCCTAATTATGTCAATATGATCGCTAGTAAATTTTAACCTATCTTGTGCAACTAGATTAAAAATAGAATTAATCTTGTGTGCCAAAGGGGGGGAGGTTACAGAATGGTGTCCCTCCTCTCACAAAACGCGCGGGCCTCATGTGCATTTAAAAATTTCGGCTTGTGGTCCCCACCTCCTAATGTGAGTGGGGTATAAAAGATTTGGTATAAAAATTCGGTAAGCACAATGAACATGAAAAAGAATACCACCAAAATTGGGATTCATGGCTCAAGCTAATTTATCAAATTTGTTTTATTAATAGTTGCATTGTCAAATGTAAAACTACAAATTTTATTCTCACATAGAAATTCTTTAATAATATTCATTAAAGAATTAAAAGTTTTTACATGAGTCGGCTAGTGGACAGACAAGCCAAGCCCCCGTTTGGTTCATCAAATTGTTTTTGGACTCGGTTCGACAGTTTGTCCCTAGACGAGTTTGAGCTGCCCATGGATTGAGCCAAACGAGCAGAACGTCCAAGCTCATGAGCCTTCAGCCCAATACCACTCTTAAGAAGGGTCCATTTGACGATGCAGGCGCGATTAGAGCTTTAAGCAGTCAAGATTTATAAAAAATATTTAGTAAAAAAATATTTGATTATTTGGTTCAGCCATTTCATATAATTTTTATAAATATTATTTATTTCATATTATATAAATCCATAAAAAATAAATATTAGATATTCATGAAACTAAATTATTTTTGTATTGATCGTATTATTAAATTTGTATGTGTTAGTGATGTGATCCATGATACGAGAGCAAGTTCGGGTAAAGATCTATTGATTGTTGAGGAATTGCCCATGACTAGGTTGAGAGCGAAGCGGGTCAAACTAGCAATGGGACAACTTGCTCAAGCTATAATGGACGAAACATTGATCACGTCAAGCAAATGGACAAGTTTCATATTGGGCATGAGAGATAAAATGAACTTGATCAACTTGATTCAAGTAATGGACGGAGAAACTGGACGGAACAACTATGCGACCGTATGATTGTTCAGGCATGCGATCGCACACCCTTTTACCAAAACCATAGAGGAGGGCAAGTTGGTCTATACAACCGCATAGAATTACGTTAGGTGGCCGCATAGTATATTTATAGCAGTGAATTTTTTAAATTTCGCTCAATCTTCTATTTTAATTAGAACTCTATTTTGCGATATATTTTGTTATTTTTCGATTCTAATTTCGTTTTTACTAGGGTTTTAGGGATTTTATATAAATAAGGTTATTATTTTCATTGTAAAACACATAATTATTGAGAGATTAATTGCAAGGCATTATTGCTTTCTTCTGCTTTCTTGCGGCGTTCAACAAATCGAGTGAGATTCTTGAGTCTTGTAATCGTGGGGTCAACATATTGTCGACGATTGTGTTTGTTCCTTAGTTCAATATTTTTTAATCAAACGTAAACATTGATTCTTGGCTTTCTTGGAATTGAATCAATCTTGTGTGAGTTTCGTAGCTTCAATTACTACGTGAGTTCGCATTAGTTGGTATCAGAGATTGGCTTAAAAAATCAAGGTTATATAATTTAATTCCTTGCTTGTTTTTGTTTGAATCACTATCTTCGTACTTCGTGTTCTTCATTTTTGAGTTATTCAATCCAATTAAAGTACCAAAAAAATTTAAAAAATCATTTGTGCGCTAAATTAGTGTCAAAATCAATTCGTTTTCAAATTTTTTGGGCTCTTCGTTGAATTCTAGCACACTAAAAAAAGAAAAGAAAAATATCTCATTCGAATTCAAGAAATACTTTCTTGAATTTATCTTTAGCATTTCATTCAAAGTTCAAATTTCTACCTTCTTGAATCATTCTACATCACTTTCCTTACTCAATTCTTTGTTTGGACTACATAAGAGTTAAATTTTGATTGAAATCGAATTAATTTTTTGAAGTACTCGTAAGAAAGCAATGAGTGGAAAGACAGAGTTGTGAGACTAATAAAGGGGAAATAGTAAATTGAGTGATACACGAGTATACACACATGAGGCAAATATTAAACTAAATTTAGGATGTCTGACAAAGAATATTCTACTTCAATCAGGAAGAATAGTCAAGTCATCATGACGGAAGAGGTGATACGACGATTTAAAAGGTTGTTTGGTGATATGGGAGATAGAATGGATATGTAAGAGGCGTGGATGGTAAGGCAAGACACATTACTTGCTAATTTGCGTAGGGAACAACCTAGAAAAATTCTTAACATAAGGAGACAAGGTAGGTAAGATCATAAAGCGGATTTACCGGTGAATATGATGTAGATAGTGACATCAATGAGGATGCATTGGTAAATGTTGAATTAGGAAGAATAAAGGATAGAGGAATTAGACATTAAAGGAGGGGTAGAGAACATGTTGGAGATGGTGTTGACAAAAGTATGAGAAATATCAAAATAACAAATTCCTTCATTCAACGGGAGGAGTGATCCGGAGGCATACTTGGAGTGGAAAAAAATAGTAGAGTTGATATTTGATTGCCACAACTACTCGAAGGAAAATAAGGTAAAGATTTGGTACATGAATTTACCGATTCTGCTATCATTTGGTGGGATCAAGTAGTAACATCTATGAGGAAAAATCATAAGAGGCCTATTAATACATGGAAAGAAATGAAGGCTATCATGAAGAAAATGTTCGTGCCTAATCATTATTGTATGAGCTTCATCAAAAATTACAAAACCTCTACAAAGGTTTTAGGAGTGTAGAGGATTATCATAAAAAGATGAAGATTTCTACGACTAGAGTGAATGTTGAGGAGGATAAGGAGGCTACCATAGCCCCATTTTTTAATGATTTGAATAGGGAGATAGCTAATGTGGTATAGTTGCAACATCATGTAGAGTTGGAAGACATGCTACATGTAGCTATGAAGGTGGAGAGGCAGTTGAAGATGAATGGAACAACTAGATATTCATCGGATTCTTCGAGTTTTGATTCTTTGAGTTCTAACTCTTCTCGGAAATCGAAGTGGGATGATAATAGAGGTAATGGGGCTGTTTCGAGTAGTAAGACTTAACCACCAAGGAAAATGAGGAACTTACTAGCAAAATTACACCAAAAATGAATTTTCAACATTATAAGAATTGGGATATCAAATGATTTAGGTGTTTGGGATCGGGGCACATTGCTTCTCAATATCCAAATAAAAGGGCAATGTTTTTGAGAGACAATGGAGAAGTGTTGAGTGATGGTGATGGTGATGATATGCCCGCATTACAAAATGCTAGTGATGGAGTACAGTACCCGCTAGGAGGTCGGTTACTTGTGGTTATGTGTCCTCTCAATACACAAATTAAATTGGATGATGTGAAACAGCAACGAGAAAACATCTTTCATACTAGATGTTAGTCAAAAATAAGGTATGTAATTTGATTATTGATGGGGGTAGTTGTAATAATATTACTAGTACTACACTTGTTGAGAAATTATGATTGACTATGATAAAACATCATAAACCTTATAAATTGTAGTGGTTAGATAAATGTGGAGATATTACGATGTGTAGGAAAGTTTTTGTGAATTTCTCAATTGGGAGGTATAGTGATGAAGTGATGTGTGATGTAGTTTCTATGCATGCTGGGCATATTTTGTTGGGAATGCCATGTCAGTATGATAGGAAGGTAAAACATGATGGATTCAAGAATATGTACAACTTTGTAAATTAGTATGATTGTAAGGTTAAACATGATGGATTCAAGATTGGTACAACTTTGTAAAAGATGAGAGAGTTGTAACTCTTATACCATTAACACCACAATAGGTCTATGAGGACCAATTGAGATTGAAAGGTGATGAGGAAAAGAAAAACAAAGAAAGGTGAAAGGAGATTAGGAGAGAAGATAGTGAGGTGGCTAATTGTGAGGAAAAAAAAAGCAGAGCCACAAGAGATAAAAGAAAGAGAGTCTATCGAGAGGAGAGAAAAATCAAAAGTAAGTTTCTATGCAAAAACTAGTGAGATTGAGAGGGTTTTAGTGAGAACTAACAAACCTCTCCCTAGTTTGGATATTTCTTTATTGCAGAGACTCAAAAACTCGTTCCTTGAAGGGTAATTTAGTGGGATACCACCCATTGAGTATCCAATTGATTCGATGCAAGTGTAGAATTTAATGAGCATTGAAGGAAAATCATTCAAGTATAGCATGTTAAAGAATCAATACCCCATACATAGGTTAAATGATGGTCTAACTTGTAGTAATATTTTTTTTCACGTGGGACATGTATTTTCACACATATTAATGCATCTAATATTTCTATAAGAGTACTAAATCATTTGTCAGATGCATTCATAGGCAATTAATTACTAGTTAATGACATTCTACTATGTTGCAAGAAATTAATTGAGTATGATAGAAATTGGGGTGCATTGTTGGTGATTTGAATCTATATTTCAATCTTGAAATTCTTAACCATTTTGATTAAAATTTATGGAATATGCTGAGAGCCAATTTAATATCATCTACTACTTCTACTACAAGTTTTGATATGATTTATGGTTTAAATTTGTTAAGTTTGTTTGATTTAATTCCTTTAACTATTATTGTAAGCTGTAATTTAGATGAAAATCAGGGGATTAAATTATATGTATCTTAAGGTAGCCACAAAAAGAAGCATAAAGTATTCAAATCAGGTGATTGAGTTTGGATGCTTAGGTAAAAATAACTTGTTCGAATGCAAAGAAGGTCAAGATTACATTCTAGAGGAGATTGATCATTCCACTTCATTGCAAGGATTAAAACTAATGGCTACAATTTGGATCTTCAAGGTAAGTTTGTGATAATTCGCATTTTTGTTGTTTCTTATCTTTTTATCTTTGATGCAGGTATATATTCGAGGTCGAATTCTCTCGAAAAATGAGATGATGATGTGATCCATAATGCAATGGCAAGTTCGGATAAGGATTCATTGATCGTTGAGGAAGACTTATAACTACGTCGCGAGCGAAGCGAGTCAAACAAGTAATGGGACTACTTGCTCAAGTTACGGTGAATGAAACATTGATCATGACAAGTAAATGGACAAGTTTCATGTTGGACATGGGAGATGAAATGAAGAGGAGCAACTTGATTCAAGTACTAGATGGAACAACTATGCGACCACATAGTTGTTCAAGGCATACAGTCATACGCCCTTTTACCAAAACCATAGAGGAGGACATCAGTTGGTCTATGCGATCGCATAGTATATTTCGACCGCGAATTTTTCAAATTTCGTGCAATCTTCTATTTTAGTTAAAACTCTATATTGTGACATCTTGTGTTCTTTTTAGAGTTTAATTCCCTTTTTACTAGGATTTTCGGGATTCCATATAAATATGGTTATTATTTTCATTGTAAAACACACGATTATTGAGAGATTAATTGTAAGGTATTATTTCTTTCCTTTTATTTTTCATCCAATTAATTCTGAACTTATCAAAATTATTTCCTGTGTTGTTCAAACAAACCTAGTGGGATTCTTGAATATTGTAATTGCGGGGTCAACATATTCTTGACGATTGTGTTGGTTCCTTGGTTTAATATTTTTAAATCAAGCTTAAACATTCATTCTTGAATTTCTTGGGATTGAATCAATCTTGTGTGAATTTCATAGCTTCAATTGCTACACGGGTTCGCATTAGTTAGACACATTAACTTATGAACTACCATAATCTTATGTGTAGAGTAATGCACGGGGTTTAATATTGAATATATTTAGGAAGATTTTTTTCTTTGTTGATTATATTGTATTTATTCGTAGTGATTTGTATTCCTAGATTAGCTTACTTTTTATTATAGAAAAATCCTTATATTATAAAGGGCTATATCATGTTCATTCAAATTAATGAGAAACAATTCTTCAATCACACAGTAAATCCTAAGAAATTCTAACATGGTATCAAAGCCGAAGGTTTAAACGATCCATACCTTCACCATGGTAGATTTAGTTGATTCTACGGCCACCCCTAATGCTACCAAATCTCTCACCGATGCCTCCTCTGTATACTTCCTGCATTCAGGAACTCAAAGCAGCCGTTTTTCTCTCCAATTCTGCAGTCACATTTTTCTCCTTTCACAACACAAATCACACACAAATTGGCTAGCACAAAGACATCATATATATAGGCTAGGTGACCAACCTAACCAATTCCTTATTGATACACCTCTCAATGGCGACAATTATCGTGCTTGGCGCCGAGCAATAACTTGTGCACTGAATGCCAAAAACAAACTAGGTTTGTTCTCAGTGCCATCAAATGTCCAACCAATGACACAGATGTCGCTCTTCTTTGGGACAGATGTTGTGACATGATAATGTCTTGACTCCTTCATTCTATCAATCAATCTCTTACAGGCAAACCTCTTATACTACAATACACCAAACGATCTATGGGTTGAACTAGAAACTCATTTTCAGCAAACCAACCGCACCAAGATATTTTTGTTGAAACGGGATTTAGTAAACCTCTACCAAGAACAACAATCAATCACCGTATACTATAGAGAATTGAATGAATTATAGGATGAATTAGCCTCCGTACAACCAACTGTCTCATGTACCTGCAATGAATCTAAATACCTATCTAAAATCAAGTCTGATTGAACCTCATAGGTCTAAATAATATGTTGATCAATCGTTACTATGCCATCCTACATCAAGAAGAGACCTAGTGTTTGGTCCAACTACCTACTTCTCGCCCAAAAGTTTTAGCTCTCATTGTCGCTCATCACAGCTCACCTCTCTATGAAGAGTGCAGTAAATAGGGTCACAGTCACAACAAATGCTTTGAAATCCTTGGATACCTTGAATGGTGGCTGTCCAAGAACAAGAGCGAAGAGCTTGGCTCTTCTTCACAAGCGATGCACCAAGTCGCGGTCAATCAAGGCTTTTCCATTGTAAATGTCGTCCCTGGTCTCTCTGCCGAGCAATACAACCAATTGATGGAATTATTGAAACCCCCAGCCCTCTCCTTCGCAGGTGTGTCTCCCAATTCTTCCCCAAATTCTTCTTCGTAGGTGACAAATACCATATTGCATCCACACCCCTAAATAAAATAAATGCGACTTTATGTCCCATTTTTGTATATTTGCCTAACCTGTACACGCCCATATATCTTCTACGGGTGAAATCTCCTTATCTCCTAGTCTCACTCTCTCTAATGTTTTACTTATTCCTGATTTCCAATTTAATTTATTATGCGTTAACCAATTAACAAAATCTCTTAATTGATTTGTCTCTTTTCACCTTCTAGGACCTAACCACTAAGATGCTGATTGTCGGGGTGATGAGCGTTACAGATTGTACTACTTCAAGCATGCTCCAGCAACTGCTCTCCAATCATCCAGTCCTATTTCTTTTGATACGTGGCATCAATGTATGGGTCACCCCTCTTTACATAATGTTCCGTGTTTTATTTCTTGTCCTCATGTTATTAATCATTGTGCCAAATGTAATCGTGGAAAACATACTCGGTTTCCTTTTCAATTAATTCATAATAATCATATGATGCCTTTTGATTGCATTTTTTGAGACATTTGAGGCAAATATCACACTGCTTCTCTTTCAAGCGCACATTATTTTTTAACTATAGCAGATGAACACAGTTGAGTCACACGGTTGTACTTAATGCGTTTTAAAACCAAAACTTTAACTTGTCTACGTGCATTTCTTTTATGGTTTATACTCAGTTCAATTCCAAAATACATCACATTCGTATTGATAATGGTCATGAATTCCTTGATCATAGTACTCAATATTTTTTCTAAGCAAGGCATTCTCCATGAGCACACTCGTGTGGAGACACCATAACAGAATGGCATTGCTAAGTGAAAACATCGTCATATCCTAAATGTGGCTTGACGTCTAAGCTTTCAAGCTCACCTTTCCCTTACTTTTTAGGGTTAATGTGTTCTCACTTTCACATATCTCATCAATCGTACTTTATCATCCTCTCTATGCAATATTTCTTCTTTTGAGTGACTTCATCAAACTACACCCCGCTATGAGCATTTACGTTTGTCCAGTTGCCTTTGCTATACTCACACCATTTCTGCCCACCATGATAAGTTTCAACTTTATGCTAATCTCCATGTCTTTCTAGTATATCCTTCTTCACATAGTGCATATCGGGTTTATGACCTAGAAAGTAAGAAAATTATCTTCTTCAGTACGTCACATTTATCAAACATGTTTTTCCCTTCAAATTACAACTCCAACCTTCTCCATCACCCCTTGTCCTACCTCTTCCCATTCCTAGTCTTCCTACTCTATCAACACCAACCCCTTTCTCCTTTAGATCCTCTATTCGCACCTCTTCCTATTCATCCTCGACGTACTATCTACTGCCCTATTCATCTTGTTAACTACATTTTCCTTACCCCACCATCACCTTCATCTGTTACACCCCTCATCTGCTCCATTGCATATTTAGGTACTGATCATCCCCTATCTCATTTTGTTTCGTATCATTGCTTTTATATATGCTTTGTCACAATCCTCTGACCCTACTCGATATTCCAAGCTGCTAGGCATCCACATTGGCATTATGCTATGCAAATTGAGATTCGAGCCTTGAAATAATAATACTTGGCTTCTTACAACGTTTTTGCCTAACAAGAAACTTATTGGTAGTAAATGGGTCTTCAAAACTAAACTCTATGCAGATGGTTCCATTTAAGTAAGGCTCTATTAGTGGCCAAGGGTTACACTCAGCTAGAAGGTCTTGATTACCATGACACTTTTACTCCGTGGCCAAGTTTGTTAGTGTACGTTGTGTATTGGCCATTATAGCAGCGCCCGCTATTGGCATCTTCATCAACTTGATGTCAATAATGCCTTTCTTTATAGTGATTCAGAGGAAGCAGTCTATATGACGCTCTCTCCAGGATATGGATGATGGGAAAGACTCATGTTTGCGGCTTACTTAAGTCTCTTTATGGTATTAAGCAAGCATCCCATAATTGGTACTCAAAACTCTCCTATGTATTGTTATCTGATTGTTTCACTCAATCTATAGTTGATCATTTGCTTTTTACTCGGACTATTGGTTCATCTTTTACTATGGTTCTAGTTTATGTTGATGACATTTTAGTTGTAGACAATGATCTCTCTGCCATCACTTTTCTAAAAAAATCCCTTGACGACCATTTTAAATCAAAGATTTAGGTACCATGAAGTACTTTCTTGGCCTTGAATTTCCTCGATCACCTCTCGAAATTTTAGTCAATAATATTCATTGGATATTCTTGCCGACTCTAGCAATTTGGGATCACAAGGTGCCACTTTTTCCATGGACCAGAATTTGAGGCGTACTCCTAACGATGGTGATTTACTCCCTGACCCTAGTGTGTACCAACCATTGGTGGGCCAGCTTTTATACCTCATTATTACCCGTTCAAACATCTCATTCTCCATTAACATGTTAAGCCAATTCATGCAAAATCCTCGAGATTCCTATTACCAAGATGCTATCCATGTTCTACTTAGTGTGATTTTCGACTCTGCATACTCATATTCTGATTGGGCAAGTTTTCATATCAGTCGTCGCTCCATCGTTGGGTTTTCCGTGACACTTGGCACCAATCCCATCTCTGACGCACAAAGAAACACACAGTTGTCTCTCTCTCCTCCCCTAAATCTGAGTAATGTGCAATGGCCAAGAACACGTGTCTAGCTCAAGTCTCTTTTACATGACCTTGCCATTCTACACTCACGGCATATTTTGCTCTTTTGTGACGATAGGACTACTCTTCACATCGCTCGCGGCCCTATTTTTCATGAGCAAATCAAACACATTGAAATCGATTGTCATTCAGTGCGTGAGAAATATCTTTCTAAACTCATCATTCCTACACACAACTCTATCGAGCTTCAATTGGCTGATATTTTCACCAAGGAAATCGGGAAGGATCTTTTCTTCATTAAACTTGTAAGTTGGACATTACGGATTTTCATGCTCCAACTTAAGGGAGTATTAAATATATTTAGGAAGATTTTTTCCTTTGTTGATTATATTGTATTTATTCATAGTGATTTGCATTCCTAGATTAGCTTACTTCCTTTAAACAAAACTCTTTTCGACCTCCGAAAATCCTTTTACAAAACTTGAAAATAGCTTAAAAACAACAAATCAAATGCCCTCTAATAGTTTTAAGCTAAACTGTTTTCGACCTCCGATTTGAACATTTTTTTAGCTCCCGGAATAGTAATGAAAACTAAAAATAGGAAATAGCTTAAAAATAGGAAATCAAATGCCCCCTAAAAGCAACTGTTTTGGTGTTTTATAATAATGAAAACCAAAAATTGAAAATAGCTTAAAAACGGCAAATCAAATGCCCCCTAATAGTTTTAAGCAAAAGTGTTTTCGACCTCCGAGTAGAACATTTATTGGCTCCCGAATAGTAATGAAAACCGAAAATTGAAAATAGCTTAAAAATAGCAAATCAAATTTTCCCTAATAGTTTAAAGCAAAACTGTCTTGGTGTTTTATAATAATGAAAACCGAAAATTGAAAATAGCTTAAAACAGCAAATCAAATGCCCCCTAATAGTTTTAAGCAAAACTGTTTTTGACTTCCGAGTAGAACATTTTTTAGCTCCTGAAATAGTTGATCGAAAATCCTTTTTATTACTATGTCGATTTCATATTTTTGTATCTGTAATTTTTTCCAATTAAGCAAATAAACTGCAAATAATTGAATATCAACGTCAATCAAGCTCAAATTTATGACAACAATTTCGGATTATGGCTATAATAAATTAAAGTATACGGAAAAACATTAATCAAGCAGCCTCAGTTGATTGATTAATTTTTCCAAATTAGAAAAAACCTAATCCACTCATTTTTCACGTTCTTAGAAGGCAACAATTGCGTGCTAATCTTTATTTAAAGTAATTTGTTAACAAGTCAGAATATTTGTGGGGTTTTTAAAATATTTCAAATAACTATGACAAGAAACTAGAAAAGGGACATTTTCCAGCCTAATTCGTGGCATTAAGTTGGTTTCTCATGTGTCTATATTCAGATTAATCATCACCCATGACATATTGACATGTCCTCTAATTCATATGTTTAGCCTCCATTTTATAATTTATGAATGATGAAATTTCATTTTCAATCATATATTTCAATGAACCCACAAGTATTATTCATCACTCAATTCTGATTATTAAAATTTAAATCGTTTATAATTCTTTAAAAACAGAGGCGTAGTCAAATGATTTCTACAGTTTGTTAGATTTTTTATGATAATTATAATGTGTCCCAAACATTTTTTTTATGTTCTTGCGTTTATCTGAGTGGTTTAAGTATGTGTGTCATTGGATGCGTGATGCATTTTAGATAATAAGAGACTAAGGTATCGCCATGGGGCAAAAATATACCATCAAAGTTTGCGGTGCAACAATAGGCGCAATTACAAACACCTAATACATTGTAACATATGCCTCACCTAAAGGATAATCCACGTTTGCTCACTCTAAAAAAATACAAATAAGAAGAGAAACACATAATGTTACTTTTAAGAAGGGTTTTGAAGAAAATTAAGTCTTCACCATTAATTTTATTACCTTTAATTTTACTCTTTATCTAATTTTTAGTTATTGCTATAAATAAGGCAGAAATCATCCCCTACCCATGGTGGATAAGAGTTATCTTGTCCACCGCTGACATAGGCCTATAATTATTGACAATTCAAAGTCGAATTATAAAAAAATTGTAGGCTTGATCGCATTGTCACATAAGCGTTGGGCAGGTTTTATCCCAAGATCATTTCTAATATGAAAGTTTTAAATTATTTTAACTCAACATACGGAATTACAAAATTAAAAGTAACAAGTCACTTTTGTCTTATTTCTAAATGATTAGATCAAACAAGACAATTTATCCTCAATTTGAATATCACACTCAATAATTAAAGCAATAAAGAACACCAAGATGATCGCGGACAAATTCCAACTGGATAAAAACTTCGGACACTTTGTTAGTCAATAATCCACTATAAATCAAATAACTTACATTACAATCCAGACTCGTCTACCTCGTAGAACTTTTGACCTCAATTTCTACAATATCCCTTGATCCAACGGAGGTGTGCTCATTCAAAACATATCCCGACTCCTAATTTATACTTTAGCCCTCCTGGATTGCGTGCTCCTGACTCCTGCTCCTGATCCCTGATATCGATTTATCTCCAATGGATTAGGTGGTTTGGTATTTGATCAAAAGATCCTTTGTGTTTTGATCTATGGTTTTACATGAAATAATATGGTTTGATCAACAAAATATGATTTGGAAGAATTTATAGATCAAATAATATGTGGTGGTTGAATCTTGAAATCAATGAATGTTTTGATCATTAAAGAATTGATCTCTATGGAATAAATTTGATTCAACACACTTTTAAACGTTCATATGATATGATATACATAAGGAAAAGTGTTTGAGGTGAAAAGAGATTGAAAAACCAAGTGTTTGAAGCAAAAAAAATTTATGAACGTCAACTCGTCGCTCGAGTTCCAAACCAACGACATGCAAAAAATAGCTGAGTAGTGTCAATATTTTTATCATAACTTTGTCTCTCGATATCAAATTGAGGTGATTCAAAATGTGTTGGAAATCTTACTCAAATGGCTACAATTCTTCTAGAAATAGCCTAATACAAATTCCAATTTTTCTATGTGAAAAATACGTTGCAAGTTGCAACAGAGAATTTGGTGCGGTTTTTTGACACTAGTTAAACTTCTAATTGCATTTCCTTGATCGTATGTGATCTGCTTGGACATCTAGGACTCCTTCATAAACTATACTCCTAACCCCGACTTTTTTAACTTTAATTGGGATTTAATAACTCTTATTTTGACTTTGATTACAACTTGATAAACTTCTAATACAATTCAACTAGAACTTGATTTTGATTAAAGAAATTGCCAATTACAAATTTAGTTATTGTAAATTATAATTTGGACTTAACGATCTCCTATTTTGACGTTCCGTGACAAAATCATTTATTTCAAGATAAAAAAATCTGAAACTACCCAAAAATAAACTTACTAAATTTTTCTTCAATACTTTGTTAACATGTTTCCTAAAATACTTGAAAACCACAATATCACGTGAAAAGTAAAATGAAACTAACAAAATGAAAATCATATAACTAAGTTAAATAAAATACTTAACAAAATATATGTAACACCGAAGCATGCAATATCATGTGAATTCAAATTTAGAAATAAACCATCTATATCAATATTAAAATTCTAGCAAATATATCAAATGACTTCCCCTAAGTCATCTATCAATCAAAAAATTTAAAACTCTCCCCCTAACTCATATAATCAACTCCTTGAAATAAATACACATCTCTCCCTCTTTTTATCACGAATAACAAAAGAAAGACAAGTAATAATTATATCAAACACAGAGATGAATGAGTAAAAAAAATATGCACATGTATAATGATGGAAAAATTATGCAAAAACATGCGATAGGAGATTAAAAATTTTCCAATTTCAAGACAACTGTTTTTATTTTCATGAATTTTTAAATGTACTGTCATGAACAGTTATTTTCTTACTTATAAATGTATAATTCATAAATAGTAAACTTTTTTCATTTAACTTATTTTAAACATATATGCAGTAAATTTTATAAGTCATTTATGTGTGAAAATGACATTAAACTCATGTAAGCAAATTTCAAAATCTTAAATCAATGAGAAATGACATGTAAAGAATTACTGGTGAATGAATATTTTTTCAAACTATGAAGTCAAACCCAGTATTATTATGACCTTTATAAATTAAAGAACTCACAATAATTGTATATTTGTTTCTTTCTCCCCTATCTGTGAGCGCGCGCGCTCACATATATTTCTTTTAGTTTTCAAATATTATGTGCATACTCTTCTTCATTAAACTTTCTACTTGACCCATGTAACAAGTTTTAGATCGATAACTCCTAAGTCAGATAACTTATAGAGCACCAGGTATTAAGATATATTGCATGCTTAATCACTCATGTCATATAGGCTACGAAAAAAAGTATAAGATTGTCTCACAACATTTTTGTAATTCAAAGTTTTCTTTGAAACTCAAAAGTATTCTTTCTTTTAAGGGGAATATATAAGAACTTAAGTTAACTAGTTTAAAGGTCATTCCATATTTCAAGTCAATTCACCACACAGATGACAGTCATCCCAAGTCTTAAACACGTGGTCAAAACTCACTCACAATGGTCTAATGTGTGTAGTGCATAAGATACATGTAATCATCTATACCAAGTACTCCAAACAAGTTCTAAACAAATTATTGAAAATTTAGTTTATCAATTATGAACCTAACTAGTACTTATTCACAAAATAACATGTCCAAAAAATAAAAATAAAAATATTTTTTTTAATTATATTTTTCAAGATAATAAATAAAATACAAAATAAATAAAGAAAAAAGTTTAGAATGTATGTTTGGATGAATAGATAACATGAATAATGCATATGCATGCACCAAGCTACCTACTCAATGAGACACTAAAACGCTCTTACATGAAGAGCACCGTGATTAGATTCATAATCTCTTATGTCACTCTTCTTCACCCAAACTTTTCGAGAAGCAGAGTTAATTCTAGTCAATTGTGTCATCAGTTTGGTATTTGATCAAAAAATCTTGTATGTTTTGATATATGGTTTTATATGAAACAATATGGCTTGATCAACAAAATATGATTTTAAAAAATTTATGGATCAAGTAATACATGGTGGATGAATATTGGAATCAATGAATGTTTTGAAAAACTAATTCAAAGGGATACAATTCTTCTAGAAGTAGCCTTGTACAAATTTCAATGTTTTCTATGTGAAAAATGTATTGCAAGTTGTGACTGAGAATTTGGAACATATCTTGTGTGATTCTTTGACATTTTTTAAACTTCTATTTGCATTTCCTTGATCATATGTGATCTTATTAAACATCTTGGACACCTTCGAGAACTATACTCATAACCCCAACTCTTTTGACCATAATTAAAATTTAATAATTCATATTTTGATTTTGATTACAATTCGATAAACTCCTATTACAATTCAACTATGACTAGATTTTGACAAAGAAAATTTCCAATTACAAATTTAGAAATTGTCAATTATAATTTGGACTTAATATAATATATAAGGATCGCAAGCCTTAATGGCAGGAGGTGGTTTTTAATTGAAATAAAATAGATTTTGAAAATTATCAATCTAAGTATTATTCATCACTCAATTCTCATTATTAAAATTTAAATCGTTTATAATTCTTTAAAAACAGAGGCGTAGTCAAATGATTTCTACATTTTGTTAGTTTTTTTTATGATAATTATAATGTGTCCCAAACATTTTTTTATGTTCTTGCGTGTATCTGAGTGGTTTAAGTATGTGTGTCATTGGATGCGTGATGCATTTTAGATAATAAGAGACTAAGTAAGGTATCGCCATGGGGCAAGAATACACCATCAAAGTTTGCAGTGCAACAATAGGCGCAATTACAAACACCTAATACATTGTAACATATGCCTCACCTAAAGGATAATCCACGTTTGCTCACTCTATAAAAATACAAATAAGAAGAGAAACACATAATGTTATTTTTAAGAAGGGTTTTGAAGAAAATTAAGTCTTCATCATTAATTTTATTACCTTTAATTTTACTCTTTATCTAGTTTTTAGTTATTGCTATAAATAAGGCAGAAATGATCTCCTACCCACGGTGGATAAGAGTTATCTTGTCCACCGCTGACATGGGCCTATAACTATTGACAATTCAAAGTCAAATTATAAAAAAATTGTAGGCTTGATCGCATTGTCACATCAATGTTGGGCATGTTTTATCCCAAGATCATTTCTAATATGAAAGTTTTAAATTATTTTAACTTAACGTACGGAATTAAACAATTAAAAGTAACAAGTCACTTTTTACTTATTTCTAAATGATTAGATCAAACAAGTCAATTTATTCTCAATTTGAATATCGCACTCAATAATTAAATCAATAAAGAACACCTAAGATGATTGCGAACAAACTCCAACTGGGTAAAAACTTCGGACACTTTGTCAGTCAATAATCCACTATAAATCAAACAACTTACATTACGGTTCAAACTCGTCTACCTCGTAAAACTTTTGACCTCAATTCCTGCAATCTCTCTTGATCCTACGGAGGTGTGCTCATTCAAAACATATCCCGACTCCTGATTTATACTTTAGCCCTCCTAGATTGCTTGCTCCTCACTCCTGCTCCTGCTCCCGATCCCTTATATCGATTTATCTCAAGTGGATTAGGTGGTTTGGTGTTTGATCAAAAGATCCTTTGTGTTTTGATCTATGGTTTTACATGAAACAATATGGCTTGATCAACAAAATATAATTTGGAATAATTTATAAATCAAATAATATGTGGTAGTTGAATCTTGAAATCAATGAATGTTTTGATCATTAAAGAATTGATCTCTATGGAATAAATTTGATTCAACACACTTTTGGACGTTCATATGATAAGATATACATAAGGAAAAGTGTTTGAGATGAAAAGTGATTGAAAAATCAAGTGTTTGAAGCAAAAAAAATTCTGAACGTCGACCTGTCACTCGAGTTCCAAGCCAGCGGCAGGCGAAAAACATCTGAGTAATTGTCAGTATTTTTATCATAACTTTCTCTCTCGATATCAGATTGAGATGATTCAAAATGCATTGAAAATCTTACTCAAATGGCTACAATTTTTCTAGAAATAACCTAGTACAAATTCCTTGATCAAGCCGTATTGTTTGATATAAAAAATCTTGTGTGTTTTGATATATGGTTTTATATGAAACAATATGACTTGATCAACAAAATATGATTTGAAAAAATTTATGGATCAAGTAATACATGGTGGATGAATCTTGGAATCAATGAATGTTTTGGAAAGCTAATTCTGAGGGATACAATTCTTCTAAAAGTGGCATTGTACAATTTTCAATATTTTCTATATGAAAAATGTATTGTAAGTTGTGACTGAGAATTTGGAACATAACTTGTGCGATTCTTTGACATTTTTAAACTTCTAATTACATTCCCTTGATCATATGTGATCTTATTGTACATATTGGACACCTTCGAGAACTATACTCCTAACCCCAACTCTTTTGACCATAATTAAGATTTAATAACTAATATTTTGACTTTGATTACAATTCGATAAACTCCGATTACAATTCAAATATGACTAAATTTTGACTAAGAAAATTTTCAATTACAAATTTAGAAATTGTCAATTATAATTTGGACTAATAGATTTTGAAAATTATCAATCNGTGATCTTATTAAACATCTTGGACACCTTCGAGAACTATACTCATAACCCCAACTCTTTTGACCATAATTAAAATTTAATAATTCATATTTTGATTTTGATTACAATTCGATAAACTCCTATTACAATTCAACTATGACTAGATTTTGACAAAGAAAATTTCCAATTACAAATTTAGAAATTGTCAATTATAATTTGGACTTAATATAATATATAAGGATCGCAAGCCTTAATGGCAGGAGGTGGTTTTTAATTGAAATAAAATAGATTTTGAAAATTATCAATCGCTTAAATTCTTGGTATTTGATATTTAAAACTAACAAGTCCAAATTCTTTATATTCATACGTGATGTCTAGATTTTTAACATTCTTTAGAATCAACATAAATCAGAAAGAAATCTTGTTACATTATTCCTTTGAAATCAACAAACTCCGATAGTGTGATCATTTAGTATTTATCACTTCCACCACCGTAGATCAAGTTCCATGTTTTTTCAAATTACGGATAAATAATATTCTAAGATGGATTTTCTTAATAATTTTGCATGACCTAAAATAGTGTTAAAAATAATATTAACATGAATACACCATGATTTTATAATGTCTAACTGAACTAAGAAAAATAGACCAAAATTTGAATAAGGATACAAAAGTCGGGTAATAGAAGGAAAACGTGAACATTATTAATCTTCTATTATTATGTTAATCTGGTCGACTAAACGAAATTTAAGTTTTTGAAGAAAGTAATGAGAGTGACCCAAACATGTATGAGGACAGATTTGTTTAAAGCCACCATTAATGGTGGCTTTAAACAAATCTGTCCTCATACATGTTTGGGTCACTCTCATTACTTTCTTCAAAAACTTAAATTTCGTTTAGTCGACCAGATTAACATAATAATAGAAGATTAATAATGTTCACGTTTTCCTTCTATTACCGACTTTTGTATCCTTATTCAAATTTTGGTCTATTTTTCTTAGTTCAGTTAGACATTATAAAATCATGGTGTATTCATGTTAATATTATTTTTAACACTATTTTAGGTCATGCAAAATTATTAAGAAAATCCATCTTAGAATATTATTTATCCGTAATTTGAAAAAACATGGAACTTGATCTACGGTGGTGGAAGTGATAAATACTAAATGATCACACTATCGGAGTTTGTTGATTTCAAAGGAATAATGTAACAAGATTTCTTTCTGATTTATGTTGATTCTAAAGAATGTTAAAAATCTAGACATCACGTATGAATATAAAGAATTTGGACTTGTTAGTTTTAAATATCAAATACCAAGAATTTAAGCGATTGATAATTTTCAAAATCTATTTTATTTCAATTAAAAACCACCTCCTGCCATTAAGGCTTGCGATCCTTATATATTATATTAAGTCCAAATTATAATTGACAATTTCTAAATTTGTAATTGGAAATTTTCTTTGTCAAAATCTAGTCATAGTTGAATTGTAATAGGAGTTTATCGAATTGTAATCAAAATCAAAATATGAATTATTAAATTTTAATTATGGTCAAAAGAGTTGGGGTTATGAGTATAGTTCTCGAAGGTGTCCAAGATGTTTAATAAGATCACATATGATCAAGGAAATGCAAATAGAAGTTTAAAAAATGTCAAAGAATCACACAAGATATGTTCCAAATTCTCAGTCACAACTTGCAATACATTTTTCACATAGAAAACATTGAAATTTGTACAAGGCTACTTCTAGAAGAATTGTATCCCTTTGAATTAGTTTTTCAAAACATTCATTGATTCCAATATTCATCCACCATGTATTACTTGATCCATAAATTTTTTAAAATCATATTTTGTTGATCAAGCCATATTGTTTCATATAAAACCATATATCAAAACATACAAGATTTTTTGATCAAATACCAAACTGATGACACAATTGACTAGAATTAACTCTGCTTCTCGAAAAGTTTGGGTGAAGAAGAGNTTCAAAAATGCTTTTTGAAATATGTTTTGCAAAAATTAAAAATTGAAAACAGTTTGACCACAACAAGCCAAACGCACCCTAAGAGTTTGCTTGAGTTTATAGGATGTTATTACTCAGAAAACATTATTTGGAGTTCTTTCTAAAGCAATAAGAGGGCAAATATTTGAAAGTGGACAAACACGCATGTCCATCAAGAAGACTTTGCATTTAGCTAAAATGCACTACTATCACATTAATACATTCTTCAAGTGTAGTCACCAAAGTAGTAATACATTATGAATAAAGCTATCACCTATAAAGTTGAGCGAGTGTACGCGATATGCCCTAGGTTCAATTGAGATATGGCATGATTCGTATTGATTTTGAGAGATCGTGACACTAAACTACATCAATCAATTTAAAATTTAATAAAAATAATAATTGAGTATGTGAAAGTGATATAACTTATGTTCAATCAACTTTGGGATGCAAACACTTTATTTTGATTGATACATTTTATTTCTGACGGATTTATTATTTTAATTGAATTATTAGTATAACTAATTAAATTAATAGAGTTCATAGATTCAAGTTTTAACAACTTGTTGATCACAATGAGTTGTGATTGTTAAATACAAGTTACATATGATTGAATTTTAAATTATTTGTGATCGTAAATAATAACAAGATACAGATATCTTTATTCCGATTCGACAAGCACGTGTTACATTTTTCAATTATGAAGTGAGTAACTGATTTCATAAGTTAAAATATAATAACATTTAAATTGACTTGTGAATATTTTGTTAAGAGAACAAATCATTTGAGACCTGCTATACATATTCCAAATACATAACTATCTAAGTGTCGTGATTAATCTTTAACGTTTGCTAGTGAAATTGTCTTTAGATTTGAGATCGTCATAGTACCCTATGTTGAACCAAGAAATATACTCTGCGAACCATACTTCTTCCTATGAGGTATAAATGGTGCAAAGGGGGAACCAAATGTAAAAGGCTCGCACAAAGCATGCGAATTACTCCCCCAATCCAAGCTAGCTAGAAAACCATTATTCAAGCTCACATGAACAAGTGAATAAGACGTGACATTATGTCAGAATCAGTTGTAGGCAAACTAATAAAGGCCGCCACATATCATTTCTCCTAGAATGACCGAATTGTCCCAAAGCCATGAGAAAAATCTATGTATAAATATTCCGTCTAAGAGAAGAAAACATGCAAATTCAAATATCTCCCTCCCTCAATAGCCATTTTTCCTCCTACTCCGGATTGAGTATCAAAACTAGTGAGTTTAGGAAGCGAAAATCCTGGCTAAGTGAGATGAATTTTTTATTTGATTTTTATCATTAATGAATTTCCGATGTCTGTATGAAAGTTGGATAAAGTAACCACGAAATTCTCAGTTGAAGCTGAGATATCCTTGAGATCTAAAATTTTGAGTCAAATAGAAGTAAATTCGACGGCAAAAATACCGCTAAAAGCTGAAATTGGAGGATATAGTAGTGATGATACAGTTAACATAATGCTAATCGAAAGCGACAACGAGAGGAAACATCGACAGAATCACATGCTGGCATTTTCACACTTAGCATCAAGGAAAAAGATGTCCATCGCAAAAATAATCCAGAGATAGCTGAGAGCTTAAAGGCGTTAACGACGAGAAATGCATCGTTGCATGTGAAAATTGAGAATACAAAGAGAAATTGGCAAGATGAATCTGGTGAAAATAAGATGAATCTGGTGAAAATAGAAGAGAGCATGTCGCTAGCTCTTTCTGTGGAAAGAGTAGTAGTTTGTAGATTTTAAAACAAGTGATAATGTACTGGAGAAGAAATGGGAGGAGCAATATGAGGGTAAACTTACTTTGGAGAAGCCTACAGATTAAGTAAATTCACACAACAAGGGATTTAACTAGTACTATCACCAGGGAGACCAAAGAGCAAACGACCTTGCTGACACTTCATACAACATTTTTTCGTTCAAAGAGTATGAAGGTCAATCTACTAGATCATATGATATGGATGAAGATGATGAATACTTGCAGTTCTCAAAGGAGATCAAAGAAATGCCAATTCTGGATAAGTTTGTTTGTCCTATAATAAAGAATTATAATGGGAAAGGAGATCATATATACCACGTTTGAACACATGACAGAAATGAACAGTCTTATACAAAGGATATATCGCGTTCATCATAGCAAAATGGGGCAAGCACCAGATAGACAACTGAACGACATGAGGCACGAAGAAGGTGAGTCACTCTAAAGTTATTTCGCACGGTTCAGTCTTGAATTAATCCCTTTTAAGACTATATCTGATGAAAAGGCCAAAGATGCCTCATTGATTGGTCTTCTAATGGAGACTCCCTTTTGGTGAAATGTACACAATCGAAACCTAACCTCCTATCATCAGTTGGTACGGTTATTCCAAAGCAAGATCTAGACAAAAGGCACCATTGCCAGTCGAAAGAAGATAGAACATGATCGCACAAGAAAATTTGAAGGTAAAACCTCGACATATTCTTCTAAACAGCCAAAATAGGAGTACTTGCTTTTCAACGGGCCCACTCTAGATCCTCCATAGGTTGTAGGTGAGGAGCACCCTCCTTTGATAGCCAAAAGGCGAAGTTCTATAAAATTCATCATTTCAGGTATTACAATACGAATGAATGATATAAAGTACTTAAGATAGCCAAATTGTGAAGCCAATAGGGAGGTTCGCATGGAACAGTTGAAGTTAAAAGACTACCTTATCCAACAAGGGAGAGAGTCGAGGAATTATACTAAGGAAGGCAGAACTAGTTCGAGCACCAGCAAACGCTTCCAAATATCAAACGCCAATAAGGATAATCAGCACCATAATTGGAGGCCCTTATATAGGAGGAGAAATAATGAACACACAAAGGAACTATGCTCATGCTGCCAAAAAGCCTATGCTGGGAATATTTTGGATTCGAGGTAATCCTAAAGCTGTATCACTTCCAATTACATTTAATAGTAATGATGAGCAGGGAATCATATTGCGCTAGAAGGGAGAGTTGTAATAGCTCATAATGGCTTTAGACGCGTGTTGGTGGATAGGTAGCATGGGAATATTTTGTTTGGAAGCATGTTTGATCAAATGCAGGTTGATCACCCATGAATAACCATGACTTAGCCCCTGTATGATTTTACTAGAGATAGTTTGATCCCACGAGGATAAATTACCTTAGAAATTGAGGTAGGTGAAGAGCCAATTGCGTTTAAAGGATGCATGAACTTTCTAATCATGGATAATGAATTCGCATATAACGAGATCTTGGGAAAACCCACTCTAGAGTAACTGAAAGCAGTAATATCTATTCATCACTTATGCATAAAATTCAAAACTCCTCAAGGGGTAGCTAGTGTCAAAGGAGATCAAGCTGCTTTGTGAGAATGTTATTTTGGCTCCTTAAGAAAAACAGTCTCAAAATCCTCAATGGGTAATACCATACTTATTGTGGAAAAAAGGAGCTCTTAAAAATTCTTGTTTGGGTAAGTAAGTGTTTGATGCTGTGAATGGTAAGTTGAAAGACTTGCTCGCCAGTAATAATAACTTCACAAGTACTAAAGGAAGCATAGATTTTGAAACACGGACCAAGACTGGACCTAAAACAAGGCAGCAGTAGTGAAAATACTGTGATACCTAAAAAAAAAATGTGAGTTTCATTCCGTCAAAGAAAGTTCAATGAAGATGAGAGTCATTTCGCCAAATGAAACACGGGGACTAATTTCCAATCCAAAGGAATTGATATCAAAAGGTAAGACCCTGTCCAGCTATGTTGAATATCATAACATAGTGCAAAAATGCGTGAAGTACTTATGTAACGAAAAGCTATGGCTAGGACCAGATAGTAATCTGTAGCCTCTTATTTTGTTATGATGAATTAATAAAGTTTCATTTGGTAAGATGCCTACAAAATCAGCATAAATACAATGAATTATATTTTTGATACACGATTGTTGTAAATGCATCTATGTAAATCATGATGAAATGACAAATGAGTAAAGCAGCGTAAGCTCAAATAGATGGTCAAATGAACAAATTCAAACAAAATAAGACAATGAAGTTTCATTAATAAGTTTCTAAATGAGCGGTATTATACAAATGATAAATGAAATTTCATTATCTTTCTAAATTAACCAATGGCTAAAGATTCTCGAAAGCAAGGTCATCATGGTTAATTGGCGTCTTGGTTAATTAGGGCGTTATTCTCAATGGGTATACTTGCTTCGAAGGAATGAAGAGTATTAGTAGGAGCGATAGTTGGCTTAGCAGCAACGATCTTGTTTTGATGAATAATCTACTGATTATGGTGAAGTACAGCAGCTCGCGAGAGATGAGCATCAATCAAATTTTTCCTTTGCTTAGGGATAAACCCTTTTGCAAATTTCTCCCAAATAGGGTTAAAATACAAATAGGTAGATCAGGCAACCCTAGAAAATAAAGTAGAAGTGCTGATAAGGCCCCCAAATCTAATTTCTCGTTGAGGCGATGAGAAAATAAAGATTTAGGATCAGTAAATAGCTCAGACCAACTCGACATTTTTCTTTTTCTCTCAGAGGGTTCCTTAACCGAAGCAGGTGAAGGAAAAGACCAAAAATTCAAAAAACTTGGAGTCGAAGCAACAGCTAAGTGTGGACCATCGGCCCCTTGAGAAGGCGGAGGTCGTTGGCCACCTTGGCAACTTTTGAAGCCGAGTCCTTAGGAGGATGGAGGAGCTAGAATTTTCTAGCTTAGGAGGTGCATTGAAATCAATTTGCACTACAAAAGAAAGAAAGATCATAGATTATTTGAACAAATATAAATTAAAGAAAAAAATAAAACTGGAACATAAAATCACCCTTAGTAGTTTGGATGCCATTATAATAAAAGTCCAAATTTGAAAGTTTGAGTAACTTCTTAGCTTTGCGAACCTTGGGACTTCAGTTGAGAATGGGTGCTATTAAAGTACAAAGATAACTGGAACCACGAAATAGACATGGCTTATTTGTACAAATAAACCAAATAAGGAAACGCCAAAAATAAAAACCAAAGAATATGGAACTAACGCTTACTATATTCACCATTAACATTAAGGAATAACAACGGACGAATGCTAGTCATTGGGTTGAAATCCTCAATTGCCACGAACAAAGAATAAACTCTTTTTCCAGTTATAAAACTTATTAGGGGTAATCACAAGTGTTGGACATGATTTAAAGGATCGAGGGAAAAGGTAATAATACATTCTTTGAGGATTACCTTATTTCCGCATTCACATGATGATAAATAAATCGAAATACATCTAACGAAAGTTTCCCTTCAACACCTGCAAGTTACAACAAGAAAGACCCAACCATATGGGCCCACCCATTAGGAGTAAGCTATGTGGGAACATTATTAAAAGAGAAAAGAACATGGCGAAAGAAGTGATGGAGGGGAGCTCTAGGCCCCATATCCATCGAATGTTGGTGAATGGCTATACAGTCAATGGGAAGGGAAATTGTAATTTGAGATGGTTCAGGACACAATAATTCTAAGTCATCAAGGATATTAAATCGATTTTGAATCTCACTTAAAACACTTTTCATAAGACTAGTAAAGATTTTTGAGGCCTCAAAGACCTTCCTAACATTACCACTTGACTCGCTCAAAGGTTCATGCTCCCGAGTTCACACCTTAACCCTAAGTTGGGAACCATCAGCCAATCTAGGAAGATCCAGGTTAACTCTTGAACTAAAAAGAGTGATGTTAACATGATCTAACTCTCCCGTATGCTGAACTTCCCTAAATGAAGAACTACTGAAAGAAAGATCCTCGAGTTTAGAACTTTCAACCCCAAAATCATAGGGTATATTTTCAAAATCACTTTGAGAAGATATCGAGATATAAGGTATAAGCACAAATTACAGAATAAAAATGTACCTAAACTGAAAATTTTAAATGAGTGCAAGTAAGCAAGTTCATCGATGAGCATGATCAGCGTCGTAAATAGGAAATAACACAGAAAAGGTAAAAGCGGTAAAACAATAGAGGGGCATATTTGTAGGTTCAGATGAAAGGGCATAAACCGTCAGATTGTATTAGAAATAATATCAACCCTTTAGGTCCTTCCTATAATCATAAACATGGGATTACAACTAGGGTCTGACCTATAAATCACTGATGGAAATCTATAAATACTCTTGCCTAAAAATAGAAAAACATGCAAATTCAAATATCTTCATCACACATAGCCATTTCTTCTCTTGCTCTAATTTGAGCATCAAAATTGGTGAGCTTAAGAGGCAAAAATTCTGGCTAGGTTAGAGAAATTTGTTTTTCCAATTTTTACCATCAACGCCTTACATGAGGACTGATAAACGTTGATGATATTCGTTGCTACTCTGCAAGAGTCGCTAATATGACTTCATTCGGATATGACAAGAGTCATATGAAAGTTGTGAATAATCAATAGAGGATTCTTCACGTTTAAATAGTAAGAGATTATAACTTGTATTTCATCTGCTTACATTGATATCTAAATTCTTGGCCAATGTGAGTTCATAAGTTGAAAAAGGTTTCGTTCGATAAACAGCTTAAGAGCAAGACGAAAGATATGATCGATTAAATCAAGATTGACATATTTTCATATCTCGTAATTGATCGGGTTATATTGACAAATTAATTATAGTTCCACGATAACCGAACGATTTGATTTAATCACACTACATGATATTTTCCATCACATACATTACCTTGACACATTGTTAGTTATCAATCGGGGACGATGAATGTGAATAATTAATCTAAGTAAATTAATGATAAATTAAAAGGAATTAGCTATTGTTTGAGCCCCATTTTTTTTTTTTTTATCAAAACTCATTTTTTCCAAAACTCATTTTCAACAACACGTTTTTTATATGATAATTTTATACATAAATTCAAAAAAAAATCGTACTTTTAACCACACATTCTCCAAAAATCAATATTCTAAAACCCATTTCTCAAAATAAATAAATAAATAAATAGGGCTCAGTCCGGGCTTAATTTATCTTATATTGATTATATCAAAATAATAGTTTACGTTGTTGAATATTGTGATCGAGAATCTAATTGGTCACATACAAAATCGGAGAATTAGAAGAATCAAATTAAGAATTATTTAATTGACAAGTATAAGACATTGGTGGAATTAATTAATCTGGGTTGTTTATTAATGGTTAATATTAATTAATTAGATTAATTACAAATGAATCAAGTTGTGTTTAATGGATGGTCGTGCCCACTTAAATATTTATTAATAAACAATTATGGTTTGAAAATTTTACTACAACAACTCAACATTGATTCCTATTCTTGATAGTATAAGAAAAGAAAAATGAAATCCTAATATCACATTCTTCTCCTCTCACTGTGAATTGACATTGAAGACTAAATAATTGGACAACTGTGGTATGGAGAGATAATAGTAGATCTAGATTTACAAAAGAGTAGAGAGATCGTAGTTGATCATGTTCAAGATTCTAAAAAGGGTTTGAAAAATTTATCAAAAGTAATGTTCTTATCACAATTTCTATCAAAAAAATAAAGACAACACTTGAAGAGATTTTTTTAAAAAAAATTAAATTAAATTCCATTTTGCATGTGTAAGTAGATACCCAATAATATGTTAACGTGATGTCTAGCATAGAGAAATTTTGAAATATTTAAATTCAAATAAAAAAATTACATGTTGAATTCAAATCTATTTTGGCTAAAGTCTAGAGGTGGCAATGGGCCTCGGCCCTTACCCACACGAGCCTGGCTCGTGCTCGCTCGAGCCGAGCTCATGGCTCGTCTACAACGAGCAGAGCTTAAGCTAGGCTCGTGCCATTTTGGGTGAGCTCGGCTCGTGCCCCGAGCTCGCCCAAAATGGGTGTTCGGCGAGCCGTGAGCCAAGCGGCATAATACACACACACACACACACACTAATATACACATTTTCTAAACATTTTTTTAAATATATATTTTTCAAAATATTTTTCTTTTTTTAAGGAAAAAAAGATAAACACTCATCTTTTATCCGGGCTTGTGATCTGTTACAATTTCGTGTAGGAGGAGTCAAAAATTGTATACGACAACTTGTTACGTGTACAATTTTTTTTTAAAAATTATAAAGGTATTAAAATAAAAATTTGTGATGAATATGGTTAAATTAAATATCACTTACTTGATTAATGCAATTTCGGTATATTTATCTTGCAATTGATAATAAGCGTCTTCCCAGTCCTTCACATACATTAATGCTTACAAAATATCTTCTTTTAGTCGACTCTTAACTTCGGAAAGAACCATCTTCTCTGCACTAAAATCAGACTCCGAAACTACAGTACTAATCGAAAGTGTTAGTAGATATTTTGCCATTGTAGAAACTACTGGCTATCGACGTTCATACCTTTGCTAGAAATCA
>CAIGRB010081771.1:0-10799 GCA_903798255.1 Fraxinus quadrangulata | reverse complement strand
AAAAATTTTGATAAAAGTTAAACAGTTATGGATTTCATGAAATATACTATTAAAATTAATTGTTAACTTTGATTTAGATTAAAATTTAGAGTTCAATCGATACCAAACATGACTTTATCAAAAAAAAAATCTCAAAATTGGGGGTCACGTGACCCCCCTGGGTCCGCCCTTGACCACCTCCAATTTGCATAATGAAGATGACATTCTCTGAACATCTCCCTTCCCAAGAATAAGAGAACCCATATTAACCACTTCTTGAGAAGCGTGAAAATCAACCACTATTGCTCAGGGAATCTATATAAAAGCAGTTGGAAATTGGAGAAGAGTTGAATTGAAAATAGGAAGGTCATGGATGGTAGAGGCAGGCGACGATCGAATGGTGGATTCTGTGTATAATAGCGGTAAAATAGTGGTGGATTGTAATGTGTTTGTGATTGGCGAGACAGATGAATCAGGTGGATGAATTTTCTTTGGATTGGGTTGATTGTAGCGACAGTGGTGATGGATTGTGGTTTGGATTTTTTGAGGATGGTCGAGTCTTGGACTGTCGACGATGGTGAATGTCTGGTGATGTGGTGTTGTGTAGGTGGGCAGTCGAAGAGCGAGACTGACTGTGAGCTGAGTTTACTAGAGGTGTAGTGTAGTTGGGTGTTGATTGACGTAAGTTTTGGTCTACTGGCGATTTGGGTAGAGGATGACAATGGTGGCGACGTTGGAGTCTATGTATGATGTGGTGGTGGTTACAGGCGATGCGTTAGTTTAGGGTTAGAGGAGGTTTGTCTGGTGTTGACAATAAGGCTGGCGGATGGGTCAGTGGTAGTTTAGGGTTTCGAGTGTGATCGTCGTGTTTTAAATTGATGACATGGCATTGAGTTGCGGAAGACTTAACATTTGGAAGGAGTTAACTAGTCATGTCTATTTTCATTATCCACGTAGGTATCAATTAAAACAGTTACCATCCAGTAAGTAATGGACAATAATGGAACAAAATTCAGTGGCAAATAAAAAGCTTTAAGACGTTTGATGAGTAAATTCAAACATTTAACTCCTTGGACTACATTAAGTGCCCGTTTGGCTCCATTATTCTATCATTATAATGAGAATTTGATTTTGGAATAGTAATTTTTTGAAAAATATATGATTAAAATAAATGAAAAATTTTGAATTTATATGTAATATTATTTTATTGAAAAATGTGTATTGATAATAAAGAAGAAAAAATAAATTATAATTTACCAGAAGAAAATGCTAAGCATTTTAACCCTCATGCCTAAGATAATATTCATTCACTGAAGATTCTACCTCTCTCTATTTTGTTTCCTTTCTCCCTCACTCTCCGGTGTTTCACTCTCCCTTCCTTACTCTCTCTACTCAAATTGACATTAATGATTAAACCCTCATAATTCTATTTCGTTTTACAGATCCATAATCCAAAACCTCGTTATTTCATTTATTTGTTGCTGTGTTTGTAAAGATTGCAGCCGTGGATTTAGAGAACTAAGTTGAGGAACGAGGCTCGATATGGATTTTGAAGTAGAATCCTCGGCTCAAATTGATGGATCTGTACGTGAATCCGTATTCAAGGATATAAGTATTCAGAAGTCGGAGGAGGCTCGGCCAGATTCGAACGGTTGGGATCGGTGCTACGTGAATAGGGTTCGGCCAAGCGAGGCTAATGGATATGCTGTTTATGCGAGGAATAAGAGGTTGAAGAGCAGTGGAGGTAAAAGCGAGAGGAGGATTGGGTATTTCGATAAAATCCAGGGGCGTTTTGGAAATTCGTGCAGAGATGTAGAAGCTGTAAATTCAAATGGTGGAATTGTAGGTCTTGGTGTTGATTTAGTGAACGCCAGTGGAGTTGACGGTTGTTTAGAGGCTTCGGGGTTTAAAGGAGGTGATGATGAGAGCAAAATGCTGGAGATTGAAGTGAAAGAGGAACCTATGGCAGGAGTAGCAAGGAGTGACTTTCCTAGAAGATTTACATGGTCGGCCTTGAACTTGGATGCTGATAGTTCGGAAACGGAAAGTGAAAATTTGGGAGAATTACAGGATGCTGTCGTTTTGGGCTCTGAGAGAATAAAGAATGGGGATTTGAGTGGGTTGGGTAGTTCGGCTAGGAAGATGGAAATGAAGATGTCTAAGAAAATAGCAATAAAAGGGAGGCCTACAACTGTTAGGGAGCTTTTTGAGACTGGGTTGCTGGAAGGGTATCCAGTTTTCTACAATGGTGGCAAGAGGGTATTTTTTGGAGTAGCCATTTATGCTTATTTATTTTGTGCAGAAATAAATTAGAAATATGATTTGAGTATGTTTGCAGCATTTGGGAAACAATATGGGGATTTCATGATGTACTCAGGAATTAATATTTACGATTGTTGCAGTCATTTGATAGCTTTGACTAAAAAGAATGCCTTAAAAGTACATGTCTGCATGTGCTTGGACAGATTCAGAGTGATAAAGTCATTTGCCCTAGTCACCCAAAGACACAAAAAAAGGAACTTTTCATTCCGGTTGCTGACAGAATAGGCAAAAAGAAAATTTACTGCCCTGATGCTAGTCACGAGAGAAGCTTTCATACATTTGATTTGCTACAAAACACTGTTTGTCCACTCACTCTGTTTTGAGTTAGGGAGTTATGATGAATAAAATTTGAAACTATAGCAAGCATAACAGCTGTGCAAATATATACAGAGGGTTAATAGTACTTAGGGAATAAAATCCTAGCACTTCCTATGTGTGGAAATATATAACTGCTGATAATTATGTGCCTACATATGAAAGGTGTTATTTGTTTGATAAAACATGGAAGATGGACATTATTGTGTACCTAATCTGAAATCAGGGGAAGAGGGATCTGTTTGAAACTTTTTCATAATTGTTTGAAATTGTATGAGATTCAAGGAAGGGGAGGATATTGGTTGTAATTAGAGCATGATTGGGAAGTGTTTATACACTGTATAAATTATTAATAGATAGAAATGAGTAGTGGATAGTTATTGTGGATCATTTGAAATGTGTGGATAAAAAATGGCTTGAGCGTTTATAAACATTTCATAGACAGAGCCACAGATAGGATATATTTCATTTGTATGTTCGTTTATTCAAACTATTGTTGAAAGAAAGTATGTTTAACACTGATGATTTTTCCCCAGGCTTTTATTTGATGAAAATTGATATTTTCATATTAGACTTAAGTTTTAATGCAGTATCTTTCTTTTAGGGATTCCCACTTCGGGGAACTATAAAAGACGCCGGAATTTTGTGTTCTTGCAGTTTGTGCAGGGGAGATAGGGTGAGTACTAATTCTTAATGAGTTGGTTTTGTTCCACTTATTTATTGTGTTAATATCTTGCACATAACTAAGTTTTTTGCATCTTGACATTTATAGGTACTTCCGCCTTGTCAATTTGAGATCCATGCTTGTAAATCATATAGGCGTGCGTCACAGTATATTTGCTTAGAGAATGGTAAAAGTCTCCTTGATGTAGTGAAGGAATGTCGAAAATCTTCTTTAAAGACACTAGAAGAAACAATTCAGAACTTTATAGGACCTATGCCTGAGAAGGAATCTGTCACTTGTAGGAATTGTGCGGGTGAGCTTGATTTTATTACTTTGATCTTTTTGAATGTTTTGCTGCGAACACATTTAGAAGATAGCTTGGTGTCATCAATTTCTAGGGTTATTTCTAGCAACATCAGCTGGAAAGATGGACCAACTCTGTGATTCGTGCATGATTATCCTGAACTCAGAAACTGATACAGAATGCGTGAAATCTAGGTACTCTTTCTTTAATTATAATTGCTTGAACAGTGTCTCTTGTTTCTGACTTGAACTCTTGTTGTTTGTCTCGTGAACAGCCCAGCTTCTCCACATTTTTTTTTGAATTGCTGAAATATCTTACACAGTTTTAGCTTTATTTGAAGGAGATGCCAGCGTACTAATAAATTTGAGAGTTCTACCTAGTTGTGTATTTTTTTCCATGTTATTTTGACGTATGCATAAGAACAACATTAATGAGTACCAGATTAGTCACGTGGTACACATAGCAGCGAAAGATCTGGGACCAACTAAAGCTTTATCTGATTTGCTTGGGGAGAATCCACAGGCTAGAACTGCTGACTTTCGTACTCATCTTACAAAGCTTTATTGATGCTTCCATGTGATTATAGGTCACCGGTGGGGAACTTTTTGCCCAATGATTTTTGTTTCACTGGATTCTAAACTCTGCAAACTATGTATCTGTTTATTCTTGAGGTCTCAACACAGACCTGACTTTAACTTTAAGTTCATCTGTATCATAATATAATCTTTATTGAACATAGTAACTTCTACCTTTTGAGTTCTTATGTGGCGTTGTGCTATGACTATAGAGCTACTAGTGATTTTTATCAATTTATGAGTTTATAATTTGTAATTATGTAGCCGATTTTCTAATTTTTGGTTTGGCATCTTTCAGGCCTTTGGAGCCACTTCTGGGCTTAACGTCACCTGAAAGTGGAGAACTACGAAATGCTCCCAGGAAAAAAGGTCGCCGAGGGAGGAAAAAGAGAAAGTTAGTAGTATCTTTATGCTGTTACTCTTGTTTCTTGATTGCGTTTTCCTGCCACTAGAGTACCAAGGAAACTGAGATTATGTTGTTGTTTCCCTTTCTCAGGCATTCAGAATTGACATCCAATGCAAAGTCTACGGGAAGATCTTCAGCGCGTCTTTCATCAAGAAATGCGAACAATTGGAAGATAAAAATGAAGTTGGTCATTTTGCTTAATTTCTTTTACTGTTTAGTGAGATTTTACTGCCCTTACTCATACTTTAAAACTTGTCCATGTTTAACTGTAGTCTGTAAAATCTTTTTCCTTCTGATATGTTTCTGTTTGGCTTATTAAGGTTGTCACAATCAGCTTCTGCCCTAAATTCACCTGGAAGTGCTTCAGTGAGATATTTGGAACCAACTGCTGATCTAAATTCAAATAGTAGTGCTTCCTTGCACTGCTCACTAAATAATAAGACCCCAAGGAAGATGTTGAAGTTGGTGTATGTATCTTTTCTTGATGCATTTTAATATTTAACTTTTATTAAATATTGTATATTCTCATCACTTGTTTGATTTCTGATCTTTTAGGTTGTCAGATTCCATTCCGCACACCAACTCTCTGAAAAGTACATCCACATCTGTCTCTCCACAATCTAAGGCTTTATGGAAGATAACAAAAAAGTTGGTACAATTTACTCGGATGTTACCTTATAAAATAAGTCATGTTGTTTTTATTTCTTTTATACTTTGACACATTAGGAAATGATATGGTATCTGATATTATTTTACACAGAGACCAGAGGATGCACAAGCTGGTTTTTGAGGATGGTGGATTGCCTGATGGTACTGAAGTAGCTTACTACTCTCATGGAAAGGTGGTTCAAATAATTCACGGGCTGTACATTCTTTTTACAATTTCAGTATTGTAATTTCTTCTTGTCCGTGGACAGAAATTGCGTGATGGTTATAAAATAGGATCAGGAATAGTTTGCCATTGCTGCAACATCCTGGTATGATTCTTCGTTCTTAGGTTCGGATTCCCTAATGTTCCAGCAGATGTATTTAATCTGTTCATCTGTTATGATCAGGTGAGTCCATCTCAGTTTGAAGCTCATGCTGGTTGGGCCTCTCGTAGGAAGCCGTTAGTGTCTCTCAAACATTGGCAGTTTTTAACAGCCTTTTTGGGTTTACATATAAAGACCTGATGTTTCATGTGTTTGATGCAGCTATATGTACATCTATACATCGAATGGGGTGTCTCTACATGAATTTGCCATTTCTCTGTCGAAAGGTCGCAAATATTCAGCAAAAGATAATGATGATTTGTGCATCATTTGTGCAGATGGTGGGAAACTTGTGCTTTGTGATGGATGTCCAAGAGCCTTTCACAAAGGTGAATTTTTAAATTTATATGTAGGCTGATTTAGATATTTTTTTCTTAACTACCTTTCATTTTGAACCTTTTCCTGTCGTTTCTTGAGATTCTTCCTTTTCCTTTTATATTTTTGATTCTTGTCTGCAGCTGCTTCTGTGTTTTTACTATTTTCATTTTATTACTTACCCCATTTCGTACTTGACGGGTTTGATTGCCTTGTCAAACAGCGTTAGACCGATTTGTTTTGTCATATATTGGCTATTTTGATGAATGACATCTGATTGCTGTTCCGTAGGGATGTAGTAGTTTATCCTCGTGGTGAATTTGTGCTTGCTAGTTCTCCCACTCTCTCTGGCCACCCTGCTTTCTTTCTCTATGTTATTGTTCTACATCAGCTTGTTCATGTGAATGAAGTTTTGATGGATTCAGGGACATTGTGTTTCCATTGTCATGATGATCTAGTTACGTACTATTTTGACATACAAGCATTCTTTTGCTCCTATGTCAAGAGTATAAATGTTTAGGTGATGGGTGTTTAAGCTGTGGAAGAATATAATGTTCCGGAATAACGATTGGACTGTTATCTTTGTTGATTTAAATGATGGCTGCTTCTCAAGTAGGCATTACTTTCTATGTGCCTAATTAAATAAGTATTTTGTGTTATTAAGTATCTGGAATTTCTTCTAGTACTCTCTCCTTGTTACAGATTCAATATTGAATGCTGTGAGTCAGCTGCTTCCACCTGCCACTCTGATTAACTTTTACTGTCATCTATTGTTTTGATTGATCTATTGCCTGTCTACACTAGTCATTTGTCTTTTTACCATGCAGAATGTGCATCCCTCCCCAGTATCCCTTGTCGCAAATGGTACTGCACATACTGCCAAAACATGTTCCTGAGGGAGAGTTTTGTTGACCACAATGCCAATGCTGTTGCAGCTGGAAGAGTAACGGGTCTTGATCCAATAAAACAGATAACGAATCGTTGCATCCGTATTGTTAAGAACCCAGAAGAAGCTGAAGTGATAGCATGTGTAATTTGCAGGTAATATACAAGAAGTATAGAAAAAAATCAGTGTTTCCATCTATCTTTGTAGGTTATTGTGATTCACATTGGATAACTCTCTCTCTAGTTAATATCGTTGTATGTTATTACATGAACTTGTTTGGTATGCAGAGGCTACGACTTCAGTAAATCTGGTTTTGGTCCACGCACTGTTATACTATGTGATCAGGTATTCTTCCTCTTTTTTTCTTTTTTTTTCCATAGAACATTTCTTTCTCAATGAAGTGACATAAATTTGGAGAAACACACTAAATATTTTCCACTTATTCCTAGTGTGAGAAGGAATATCACGTGGGCTGTCTGAAAAAATGCAAGATGGCTGATCTAAAGGTGTGCAAGTGTGCAACTAAAGTAACTTTTCCTTGTTAAATATAGATAAGCTACTCGTCATCTTTCTGGACCTGAAATTGATGCACCTGTGCGACAGGAACTTCCAAAAGTAAAATGGTTCTGTTCTGTGGATTGCAAGAGAATTTATTCTGCGTTGCAGGATTTGTTGAATGCTGGGGAAGAGAAACTCCCCGACCCTTCCTTGGATGCTATAAAGAAGAAACATGAGGAAAAATGTTCTGATGCTGGTGTTGACTTTGATGTGAGATGGAGGCTTTTGAATGGGAAAATTACTTCTCGTGAAACCAGAGCATTGCTGTCACAGGCTGTAGCTATATTTCATGTAAGCACTGACATGCCAGATTTTGATGTTCATTTTCTCATTGCTTTTTTAAGTTAAAAATTATGATAATTAACTCGTGTTATGCAGCTAGAGCAAGTAGGGTTTGACATTGCTTTGGTTTTTATGGCTGATGGGTAGCTCAGATTATACGCATAAATTTTTATGAGCTTAGCTAAGTATTAGTTAAATTGAATCAATACTGTGGAACTTGCAAACAATTTATGAAATGGTAGCAGCACTAATATTGCGTAGATTCAGGCTAATGGTAATTACTTCAATGCAGTTTTGTAAGGATATTGATACATATGTACGAGAAATCATATCAGCTGTCAAATGGCAGGTAGACAAATGGTTGGAGTTGTTCCCATGAGTTTCTTTACCTTGACTTTGGAATTTTCCTCTTGTTGGAACCCTACTGCTTTTGCTTCCCATACATTTGTGTGGTTAACAATTTTTTTGCTGATTTAAGTTGATATTGTCAATTCTGACTTGACCTTTTTTACATTGTAGTTCTAGTTTGGAATTTATACTACCGAGGCTTTTTTGTTTTACTTGTAATCTTTCAAGTGAAGTTGGCATTATTAAATTGTTGATTACTTGTCTTTCAGGATTGTTTTGACCCAATAGTTGACTCAGAAACTGGACGTGACTTCATTCCATCTATGGTTTACGGGTAAGTATGAATTCTTCTGCACTTATATCAAGCATGATTGATTTTCTTGCCTATGTTGTCCCATCATGTTCTCTTACTCTCTATCAGAAGGAATATAAGGGGACAAGACTTCAGTGGAATGTATTGTGCAATATTGACGGTGAAGTAAGAATTTTTCCCAATATAATTTGTGTGTTGCTGATATGTTCTCTTTTAACCAGTTATTTTTCTGTTCATGTAGCTCATCAGTTGTATCAGCAGGAATCCTTCGGATTTTTGGTCAAGAAATAGCTGAACTCCCATTAGTTGCAACACGCATTAGTAATCAAGGGAAAGTGAGTTACGATTTTTATTTTATTTTTTTGAGGGTGGAGCTACTAATCTGGCAATTTCTATTTATTTTCTTTTGTTTTTTTACTTGTCCGATTCTTAATAGCTTCTTTTGTTTTTTTGACATCTTAAGAGCCTTCTAGATTTCTCTTAAGCTACCTAAAATCTGATATAACCAATATTTGACTCATGCAACTGATGTTAAAGATTATGAACATCGATCAAAGATCAGTGTGTTCTTGCCTATCTTGAACATTGAGGTTTCTCTCTACATTTTGATTGGTCTCTAAATGAGTTCATTATGCCTAGTGAACCTATCCGCTGTCTTCATTTCCATACTTCAACTGAAACGAAGAATAAAAGAAATCCTGAAACCTTTTTATTTCTAAATCCTTAATAGAGTAGAAAGGCTGTGGAAATAATTAACAAGTACATGTCTTTCTGATTTTCTTCTGTATGTGTCTGTCTTCATGTTATGTAGCTGGCAAGAATGAAATCAGACTACTTACATTTTTGCTTAAATATGTGCTCTTCCTACATGTGGAAATGTTCATGCTGTTTTTGGTTACGTGCTGCGACTAAGAGAAGTTTGAAATTGGATATTTCTGTGTTAAAAAATTTAGCAGAAAAAGTATAGTGAAGAAATGGTAAATTTCTTGGAAAAAGATTTGGTGGGGTTTCTGTGTTACCAGTCTTGCTGGGATTGCTATTACCTGAAGCCAGTGGATAATATATGCGAGCTTCCCCATTTTTGTGTTATGCTTCTCAGTCACCTTATATGATGAAATTTCTGTGATAATTATCAATTTATTTTCTGGTAAAAAATTGATGCTGCCATCTTTCATCTGTGAAGCATCAGTGTTGCATCATTCGTACCCATTGTGCAGGGATACTTCCAAACACTGTTCTCCTGCATCGAGAATTTGCTGTCTTTTTTGAATGTGAGAAGCTTTGTTCTCCCGGCTGCAGATGAGGCAAAGTCAATATGGACAGAGAAGTTTGGATTAAAAAATATTCCACCAGAAAAGGTATCTGAATTGGCATACTAAACAGCAACCTGCTTGCCCCTTTCAGTTCCAAAAGAGGAAGGGGAAAATAAAAATTAAAGCAGTTTTCACTTGTTTGACTTGTCATTCATGATTATCTTTTTTGTCTTGCAGCTTTTCAATTACAGAAGGATCTGTTGGCAAATGATAAGCTTTGAGGGAACATCTATGTTAGAAAAACCAGTTCTAAAATGTCTTAGTATTAATCAAGATGAAGCAGATTGCGAAATTCCCCTGCAGTGATAAGCCAAATGAAGCCATTTTCTTTGCGGCTTTATAGGCTGATGTAAATGGATTCCTTTTTTTTTTTTAACAAGCTTCAGGGCTGAATCAGAAGTTGCAGATTAGCGATAGATGGTATCAGAAAAGGAATAGGAAACACCTTCATGTTTTTCATATTGCTGGAAAATGGTAGTGAATTGTAAAAAATTGTCATCAGTAGCTTATTATTGGCATAATTCGGGGCAAGGTTTTCAATCTATTATTTCTAATTTTGGTAGTTATTTTTCTCAAAAATAATTTATTTGGAGGAATCCCACCTCTGTGTTTCTGACGTACTTGTATCCTCATTTAAATTGACTCAGACTACATGACAACTGATTATTGCTCTTTCCTTTTAAAGCCTCTTCAAATTAGTCAATTATTGGATCTACTTTAAAAAACTAATATGTTGAAGAGTTGTTTTATCTGTGTTCCACAGATTTATTCTATTAGAATTTACGTAAGATAAAGATCTAAGATGTTCATGTAAAGTGAGAATCTCCAATGAGCTTATTGATTACCTTGTTACATAATGATTTCTTGATACTTGGCCATGTTGAAAGAGTTGGAGACGGGCGAACTTTCATTCTTGTAATTGATGGGATCAGTTGTATCTAGCGTTTTCTTGATTCCTCGAAGACTTCTTGTCATGATTTGAGGATTTGGTACGCGCTACTATACAAGATAACTGACGGGAGTTTAACTTCATCATTATCCATGTGCTCCTCCTGAATGTTCGAGTTTGGGTTTGGATTAAGGTTCTAGAATGTGTAATGCATGGTAATTCGTTTTGATTAAGCATCAAGCATTACAAATATATACGTGCATATACGAAGTTTTTTAATTTTTAATATTATTTTTAAT
>CAIGRB010081727.1:0-42993 GCA_903798255.1 Fraxinus quadrangulata | reverse complement strand
TTAACCCATATGTCATTTTAAATAGACCAAAATCAATCCTTCGCAACGAAGGGAATGAGTATTGAATTAGTGGTTATAACGAATAAAATAGAATTTTGGGGTTTAGTTTACAATAACTGGAATTACTAAATGTTACATAAAATAGAAAATAAGGAACTTGATTGTTATCTGACTTAGTGGAGAACTAAGTAGCACTTTCATTTTATACAAACAAAACCTAAACCACCGATACAAAGAGAGAGAGAGAGAAGGAAAAAAAAAGAAGATAGTGGAAAGAAAAAAGAAAGAAGAAGAAAAAGAAGATAAAACCTAGAGCTGCCTTTCTCCACCCTTTCGGCGACGAAGCTAGGTTTATAGATAGCAAAAGTGGGAAAGAAGAAAAGGGAAAGAAAAGGAAAAGAAAAAAAAAAGAAAAAAGAAGAAAAAGAAGAAAGAAGAAAAAACGACGAAATGTTCTGTTGAAATTTGGATGATCCAACACATACCTCATACTCATACCCATATCGTGTCGGATAGTACTCCAACTATTTCGAAGAGTTCGAGCATTAGAGGGCACAACTCCCTCAGTCCTACTTGCAGCATTGTATATTTCACGAATGTTGTATTTATTGTAAACTTTTTCTCGATTTTCTGACCACCAAGTCCGTGCTTGTTTCTCAGAGAATCTCCTCCTGCTGCATATGCAATGACAGGAAAATACGAAAAATAATAACACAACTTCAATCCCAGATACTTTTGACATTAATGAAATTGCAACTGACATAAGAAATGTGCATAAAACTAGTTGAGTTATGCTACATATACCTAATAAGTTAATATAATTTTTGACCGAATTGATAAGTGGCGGCCCCCTATTGGAGGGGCACCAAATAGGGGGCCGACACTTGTCAATTCGGTCAAAAATTATGTAACATGTTAGGTACAAATAGATTTGCCCAAACTAGTTTAAGTTATCATTCAATCAACAAATCAGAAGGTGATTCAAGAGCAATTACCAAAAGAACCTCTCAAAGAAATTTTCCATAATAATTATCTGATATATCATTTAAAAGTTTTATACAACCGATGATTCAATATCATTTCAAAATGAATCTTTTACTATCAGTATTAAGCAATACCCAATGTCACATTGAGAAACAATAATGCCAAATACCTGAAGCCCACCCGTTTGACATCACTACTTCCATCTTGAAGAGCCGCAAGTGTTACACGAACCCCAAGTTCATATTGTTCAATCCACTCAACCTCAGTTTGATTTGCATCACCTTCGTTGGATCCTACTGAATTTCTAGATTTNTTATCTGATATATCATTTAAAAGTTTTATACAACCGATGATTCAATATCATTTCAAAATGAATCTTTTACTATCAGTATTAAGCAATACCCAATGTCACATTGAGAAACAATAATGCCAAATACCTGAAGCCCACCCGTTTGACATCACTACTTCCATCTTGAAGAGCCACAAGTGTTACACGAACCCCAAGTTCATATTGTTCAATCCACTCAACCTCAGTTTGATTTGCATCACCTTCGTTGGATCCTACTGAATTTCTAGATTTTGAACCATTAATGCTTTTGGGCACAACCCCCTCAGTCCTACTTGCAGCATTGTATATTTCACGAATGTTGTATTCATTGTAAACTTTTTCTCGATTTTCTGACCACCAAGTCTGTGCTTGTTGCTCAGAGAATCTCCTCCTGCTGCATATGCAATGACAGGAAAAATACGAAAAATAATAATACAACTTCAATCCCAGGTACTATGACATTAATGAAATTGCAACTGACATAAGAAGTGTGCATATAGTTAGTTTAAGTTATCATTCAATCAACAAATCAGAAGGTGATTCAAGAGCAATTACCAAAAGAACCTCTCAAAAGAAATTTTCCAAAATAATTATCTGATATATCATTTAAAAGTTTTATACAACCGATGATTCAATATCATTTCAAAATGAATCTTTTACTATCAGCATTAAGCGATACCCAATGTCACATTGAGAAATAATAATGCCAAATACCTGAAGCGCACTCGTTTGACATCTCTACTTCCATCTTGAAGAGCCACAAGTGTTACACGAACCCCAAGTTCATATTGTTCAATCCACTCAACCTCAGTTTGATTTGCATCACCTTCGTTGGATCCTACTGAATTTCTAGATTTTGAGCCATTAATGCTTTTGGGCACAACTCCCTCAGTCCTACTTGCAGCTTTGTTTTCACGAATGTTGTATTTATCGTAAACTTTTTCTCGATTTTCTGACCACCAAGTCTGTGCTTGTTTCTCAGAGAATCTCCTCCTGCTGCATATGCAAGGACAGGAAAAATACGAAAAATAATAATACAACTTCAATCCCAGGTACTTGCATTAATGAAATTGCAACTGACATAAGATTATTTCAAAATACCTGAAGCGCACTCGTTTGATATCTCTACTTCCATCTTGAAAGTCTACACATGTTATATACACCCCAAGTTCATATTGTTCAATCCGCTTGAACTCATTTTGGCTAGAATCACTGGTAATCAAAGAATTTTGAGAGCCATTTCCGTTAAGTCCTTTACTGCGCGGGTTATTTTCAATGCTGTTGACAGAATCATTAAGCAATTGAGACGGGCAGAAATCAGAACTTGAACTCCTTCCTTCGTTTTCAACATTTTTTTCTTTTCTTGGGGAACTCAAAGATAGTTCGTCAAAATCCAACGATACGGAACTCGCGGCGCTTGTGCTTCTTGAATGGGCATGAGCCATTTCCAAATACTGCTCACGTCGCAGCACAGCTTGCAACAACCTCTCCCAATTGTCATACACAACAGGCATCTCTGTTTCGGCTTCAACAATTTCAAATACACAATTTTTCTATTATGGATAGTGATCGCCTGAGCAAACTCTGAACCTATACAAGTACGGATATGGTTAAATCAATAAGTGATAAATAGCAAAAACCNTCTATTATGGATAGTGATCGCCTGAGCATACTCTGAACCTATACAAGTACGGATATGGTTAAATCACTAAGTGATTAATAGCAAAAACCGGCTCAAAAGACAAATCACATTTATACATTCCGAACACGGAGCAAGAATCTTTACATAACCGCGAACGATATATATATAAGCGAACAACGTCTGAGAAACTATCCACACAATTGCTTGACTCAAAAGTAAAACTTCTACACGGTAGGGACTAAAGGTAAGAAAGAAAATGCGAACGAATACGCACACAAATTGCATTAATGTTCACGGTTTCTCCAGAAATTAGTAAATAAGTAAAAATAACCACAAGAAAAATTAAAATTTTGAGTGACCTCGGTGATGAAACTGGAGGAGGAGCTAATCTTGCTCTTGTTCGCACTTCGAATAATTCGGTATTGGATTTGGGTTTAATGCTAATTCAGATTAGGGGATTCGGATATTTGATGAAAAAAACAAAATAACGATCCAGGAGTCAAAAGTCATTTTACATAAAAATAACATAAAAGTAATTGTCGGCCACAGCACGGCTTCTGTCAGCCTAGGCAAATCAATTATTAGTTTAAAAAGTACACATCATTGTTTTTTTAGTTAGAAAGTCTAAAAATATCAAAAAATAAAAAATATAATTTGTAAATGATTAAAAGATCTTTGTATACCAAAAGACATTATTATCCTAATTCCTCTTTCATATTTCTATTTAGCCCTAAATCAATTTTGGGTTCCATTTCTTCTTGCAGAATGTCGATATCTCAAATTTTCTCATTTTCTTATCATCATCTTCCATCCTTCATGAAATCCTAAAATCAATTTTGGGTTTCTTCTTGGTTGGAGATAGCCTATGTGTTGAAAATCTTAGATTACTTGAATTCAAATTCTAAGTTTTTTTTAGCATTTTTGTCCTAATAAATTTGCTAATATCTGCTTGATATCTTAAAAATATGGTTATTTGACTCGAAGAATCAATTGTTCATATCATTGGGTTCTTGGAAATGGAGTGCTATATGCATATAATAGAAGTACTTTTTTATATTCATTTCTTGTATGCGGGTGTCTATGGAGGTTATATCATGACTGGAAATGATATTGCTCTTGCTGGTCCGAGGATGGTGAATGTTGGAGCTTTGTTTACATTAATCTCACCCAAGCCTGCAATTATTGCTGCAGTTGATGATATAAATTCTGATTTTAGCATTATTAAAGGCACAAAGTTGAACATCTTCTTGCACAATACAAATTGCACTGGGTTTCTTTGAATTATTGAAGGTAATAATTGTATATCTCGTGAATGCAATAAGTGCAAGAATAATGGTCATATACCCGTTCTACTTGCATGGGAACAACTCATAATGATCTGTAATTTGCAAAATATTGTTTTGACATGTAGCTTTATTATTTTGTACTTATTTGAATCAACAAATGATTTATTACATTTTGTAATCATTGTACTATAAATGTCTTGATATTGAAACGACAATAAAATCATGTGTTGCTTCTTTATGATGTTATTGCTTTGTGCTATTGGAACGACATTGAAGTCATTTTATATAATTGTGGTTATGTTTTTACCTTACAGATATCATTTTATTTTTCTAAAAACAAACAACTTTTATAGGTTTTTTTTTTTTTGAATGACACAAATGTTGTTATAGTTGATACATTTGTCATTCCTGTACGAAAAATTTACTACTTCACATAACAACATTCAAATCATTCTTAACAAACAAAACGATTTTGATATCAATCCAGTACAAGAATTGTACTTTTTACATAACGATATTGAAGTCGTTCTAGAACAAAACAACATTGAAGTTGTTACGCCAAATAGTGTATGAAGCGTGATGAAAGTTTGTGGTGCACGCCACCTATAGTTTAGGAAATTGACATTTTGGTCCCCAAACTTTCATACTTTGTTCAATTGAGTCATTTTCTCATGAAAATTTAATCGTTTGACTTGACTTCTAATTTAACCTAATTAATTCCACAAGATCTTCAATAGTTGTTTCTTGTCTCGGCTCAATTATTAGAAACTTACAACTTAGTCCTCAAATTTCAAAAAGTCTATAAAATGACTTGTATCACATGTATCGATTTAACATAATGATATTGGCTTCATTCCATTACAAATTTATCGTCATTGAAATTCTTCTAGTCTGAAACATATTTACAATGACAGTGATATCGTTTCTTTTCAAATGTAAAGACAATGATGTCATTTTGGATCAAAATGCCGAAATAACAAAACAACATTGAGTTCGTTCTAGTACAAATTTGACGTTATTGAAGTCGTTTCAATTCAAAACATAATTGAAATGATTTTGATGTCATTCCAGTTCAAAACATAACTCTCGAGTAGTAAACAACTCAAAGGCGCAACTAATTTTTTTTTGGGTTAACGTTTATGTCGTTGTATTTACGATTTAAATTGGAACGATTTCAAATTGGTCATATTTGTACTAAAACAACATGAATGTTATGATATTTCATGGGTTTAATACATAATGATATCGTTATTGTTTTAGTACATTTTTGACGACATTGATATCGTTTCAATTTAAATCATAACTAAAATGACATATAAATCGTATTAGTTTATATAAAACGATAATTATATTATTTTTGCTAAAAACGATGATTCGACCATTCACGACCATCCGACATGCACCGACATATGTATGATGATCGAAGTAGGTCATCAACTGGGTTGGATCTCATTCAAAATAAATCATGGGAACATTTGTGTTCTAATGTTTGTATACCACCTTCAAACTATTCCGATAGGAAGAAAGTATCTTCGTTCGCTCTTTTTAAGTCATTCGAGTGGTATTAACCCAATTGATAACCTCTTTCGATCGTCCTACATATGTTAAGGCATACCGAGTGGTCTTGGACAATCAAATTATTGTTTTTAACTAGAACGATATAATTATCGTTTTATATGAAAGGAAACGATATCTATATCATTGTAGTTATGATTTGAATTGAAATGATTTCAAACTCGTTAAATTTGTACTAAAACAATATGGATGTCGTTGTGTTATTTCATGATACATAATGATACCACTATCGTTTCAATTCAATTTTCGACGACATTGATATCGTTTCAGTTTAAATTATAGCTAAAACGATATATAAATCGTTTTAGTTTATATAAAATAAGAATTATATCATTTTTGCTAAAAACGATGATTCGACTGTTCATGACCGCCCAACATGCCTCAGACATATGTAGGAAGATCGAATGAGGTAATCAAATAGGTTGATACCGCTCGAACGGCTTAAAAAGAATGACATTTTCTTTTCGGATTAATTCGAAGGTGCTAGGCAACAATGGGAACACAAATGTTCTCATGGTTTCTTTTGAGTGAGATCGAACCCACTTGATAACCTCTTTCGATCATTCTACGTATGTCAAGGGCATGACGGGAGGTCATGGACGATCGAATCGTCATTTTTATTCAAAATGATATTATCATCGTTTTATATGAAACGAAACGACTTCAATTTCGTTGTAGTTATGATTTGAACTGGAACGATCTCGATCTCGCCAAATTTGTACTGAAACAACCTATATGTCATTATGTTATTTTGTAGGTTTGATACATAATGATAGAAATGTCGTTACCTACTAAAAGAAACGACTTCAATGTAGTTTTAGTTATGATTTGAACGGAAACAATCTCAATCTCGTAAAATTTGTATTGAAACGACTGAATGTCATTATGTTATTCCATTGGTTTAATATATAACGATATCAATTTCCTTATGTAATAAACGAAACGATATCAATGTCATTGTAGTTATGATTTGAACTAGAACGATATCAATGTAGTTAATATTGTATTGAAACAATACGAATGTCGTTATATGCGTAGTCCATGCCGATGCACTCGCACCTATAAGTTGTTCACCTCCCGAGAGCAACTTGTCCCTTAGATGTGTGTTGATAACACCCCAAGTCACGCGTGCGGTGCAAGTTTTTTATGGAAACGACTTCTATGTTGTTTAATTAATCTATAATGACTTCAATGTCATTATGAAAAGTAATAAAGTAGTGGGTATTTGATACAAAAACGACATCAATATTGTTTTGTGTCTCAGGTACGATTTCAATAACGTCACGTTAATTAGTGCAATTTTTGTATTGAAATGACATGAAAATCATTTTGTATTTTAGGAATGATTTCAATGTTATTATATGAATGAGTGTATTTTTGTACTGGAACGACATCATATCGTTTTGTATCACATGAACGAAGTCTATATTGTTACGTCAAGCAGTAATTATACTTTGACGTAATGAACTAAAAGTCATTTTATTGGTTATGGAACAATATCATTATCCTTGACATGTACGATATTTAAACTTGAAAGTTATAAAGGCCTGAAAATATGTAGATTTCAATTACATTCAATATCATTAATCATCACAATTGTAAATGCACTAGCAAGCAACATTCTCAAAATATCAAGTAATCTACACAAAGAAGAAGAACTAGATATACAACATTATTAAAACATCAACTACTCTAGATAAACAGAACAAAGTAACTACAAAACTATATCAAAACATCAATAAAAATAGCAAAAAATAATCTAATTCTCAAAGTCCTATGCCTCAGTCTAAGAAGTGATCGAAAGCAACTCTCCTGAAGCTTGTTCTTCATAGCACTGCAAAATACAGAACAATTACAAATATTAGAACAAGTAATGACAGTAAAGCACATAAGAATAAGATGCATAAGCTATATAAATCAAGTTAAGCATACAGATTTTCGATAAGAAAAAAGAAATTTTGTACAGATTGCAATCACTATAATACTTCACAATAAAAAAGTTCTACTAACATTTTGCTAATGCAATTACTAGCTTTATAACCAAATTTGAAATCATCATGAAAGATTATGCTTCATTTCACGCATTACTTGATAGTTTAATGAGAGGAATTAAGTCCAATTCCAAGCACAAACTCTTATTTTTTCCCCAAAACTTAGAAAACAAAACATCAAATACGAAAAGAGTTAATCAAAATGAGCCTCGTGTCACTTTCAACTCACACACATATTTGAGAAATGAGAAAAAACAATGAGCCTCAAGTCACTCTCAACTCTCATACATATTTGGGCAATATATCTATTATCTCATTTTCAACATCCTCTTTTACTTATAACTCATCCTATCAAATAACCATTACATTGCAGAGCAAGTATGATATCAATTTTGAGCCTCATTTTTTAAGTACATATCTCTCTGAAATGTTTTACTCTAATGTGTAATGTGAGCTCATATGGTGAAGTCGCCATTTTCACCAAAATCGGCAATAATATTTCAAATGGTATTTAGCATTGCATCCTTGTGAAGGAAATGCAAGACTTTGCACATCAATTGCCAGAAAATAATAAAAAAAAATTCTCATGGCTTTTCTTAAAACAAAATTGAGAAAGATAGTCAACCATGAACTAAAAAACAACATCATCGAAAAGCAAGAAATAGAGCTCAATTTTGGAAAAAGCCACAAATTGCTTTCACATATTATACTTGAGGGAAAGACAATTCTAAAAACAAGGAGAAAGTCACAAACAATATCATCAAAAAATCAAGAGAGATATTGACATAAAATAGTTGTTGCATAAGGAAAATTACCATCATAAAATAAAATTTTTGAAAAATAAATTCTAAGGAGCTAGAAGCTGAGAAACGTTTGAGATTAAATCATTTACACACAATCAAATCGAGTCAGAAACAAATAGAACACAATAGAATTTTGAAAATGTTTCTAAATAAACATATGATATTACTTCCAAAATTCGATAATGATGAAAATGACTTATCCTCGTAGAAACTACTGATAATGGTGCCAAGAGGTGGTTAACACATCTCCATTTTTCGATCATAGGCGTAGGTTACAATCTTTCTTTGACCCATTTGTTGTTTTGATCTTCCATTGCTACCCAGTAAGTTACGCAAATATTTAAAAACCCAACATACAACTCAAAAATCAAAGGATGAAATGAGTTTCTCCACGACAGAGAGAGGGCAAAGAGTGCATTGTGCTAAAATAGTCCTCATTATGCCTTTTTATTATTATTGTTTTACAATAATTCTAGAAATTGGCAAAGAAATTCTTTACTGGGACACACTCATTATTTCAAATTGTTTGATCGTTCGCTTCTGATTTGAATTTATACATTCAAACTAAGCAAAAGAAATCATAATTTACACAAAAATGTACCCACGTATTCCATTTACAAACATAAAAAAAGACAGAAAATCTGGGATGAGCAAGTTCAATACTATAAAGAATGATTACCTCATCCATTTACTCAGCCGATTTAATAAAATTTGAAACCAAATTCTTGACTTTTCGAAGCTTTTCTTCTGCATAATTTTTCAGCCGCAAGCCAATTTCACGATACTCGTCAACAATTCTTTCATCTTCTTGCCGCCTCTTGTACAGTTCCTTGGTCTTTTTTCCTGTGTTTAGCTTGCCATTCCTACCCAAATAAAGGAAGAAGATATGTTCGATTTGGTTGGTAGAACCTGAGACTGAGGAGAAATGAAGAAGATAGGTTTGGTTTGAGAATGGAGATGTAACCAAATCCCCTTCTCAATTTTCAATTTGAGGATAAATGGTTTTGACGTGAATAAATCTTCAATTCCTCCTTCAATTTAGCTTTACAAGGAAGGATAAAATAGTCTTATTACACTTTAAAATAATTAAATTTTATTTATTTTTGACAACTTGGTCAAATGCCCATTGGACAAAAAGAGTTGAAGAGTGGCCATTTCAACTCATTTCCCTTCTATCAGTCCCACTTGTCATAAAATATTTGAAACGTCATTTTTCTTAAAATTATTTCAATCACATATTTTTTAAAATTTTTTTTATAGTTTTTCATTACCTTTTAATTACACATTTAAAAAAAAAAGTCAATTTTCAAAAAAAATTATTTTCGAAAAATCTACGTCAAACATGTTTACAAGTTCTTTTGACACTTAAAAATTGACTAGATGCTTGTTTGGAATAGTTTAAAAGTTTTCTAACTAGAGTAAAAAAATTAATTTTAAGTATATATTAATGAAATCCACAAATTTTTATCAACTTTTAAATTCTAAATTTCATTAATTTTTTTTATTAAATTCTGCTAAATTTTTTTTTATCAAAAAATATGTCAATTAACACCTACATGTCTAATCTTATATCCCTACAATATATAAAAGAGCAAAGTTTGTTACTATTCGTAAGACATCATCTATGTGTCATGATGATGTCATATATACTAATTTTACCTTTTTCATGTTTTCCCTCAAGCTCTACGTAGTTTTCTTCTCAGAGGACAGGGTTTCTCAATTTCTCCACACAAGCTCTCATACCTCGTTCTCGTGTCTTTACACAACCATTCAAGACTTGTCCTTTCTTCTTCTCTCTTTACTATTTGTTGTTTAATTTCGTCTCTCTTTCCTATTTAGATTTCCTTAGATCTTATTTTCCCCTCTTTCGTTTTCTCTCTCTCTACTTCTCATAACCACTTTCACTTTCTATCCATCGTTGGTCTTACTGCCCATTTGAAATCAAACCATAGGTAACAAAATCACATATTATTTTCACCATTTGTTCTTCTCTACGATTCAGTCACCTTGTATTCCCTTTGGTGAACAATTTTTCTTTGGAGCTTCTTCATTTCTTCATATGATTGGAACCTTGTATCCCAAATTTCAATTGATGATGTCGTGTTCGCTTCTTCTTTTCTTAAAATCCAAAAATCCTACAGTTGTTGAAATCATATGTGCATTTTTAAATCTTCAATTAGGTGTGTTATTTAAGTCCACCAATAATGAGGAAATGCTGTCATAGAATTAGGGGGTTTTGGGGCTATGTGTTTGTCTTTTTGAACCTTTTGTTTGGATGTTCAAATGAAATATTAGTTCCATTTTGGTGTATGTGGCAAGCTCAAAAACTAGTTATAGAAATTAGAATTTAGAAGTTTAGTCCGTTTGGTTATTATATTTGAATAAAGAAAATGAAAGACATGAATGCAACTAAAGTGAATTAGAATATTAATCAATTTAGATTGTGCTTTTCTGGAATTCGTGGTAAAATGATCAAGTCCATTGTAATATTTCTCTACTTCTCGATGGTTTGGAAGAGTTTGTAAGACCTATGCATATCTTTGGTCTTCAACTTTCACGTGTAAATAAATTATTGGATGATCAATCTTTTGACTTTTTGATAGCAATCATTTCGTTAACTTTTATTATTTTTTCGGGCTATATGAAAAATCAATTACACTTCATTTAGTTTTTTTTATCTCAGCACCTACAATCTTGGAGTTGCCTTTAGTACCATTTGAAATCCTATGCTAGGTTAAGTGGCCGACAAATGAGTATCTATTGAGGAGGTGAAGTATGAGGAACTGTTTCACTTTGTAGAAGGAGCCATCACAGGGTTGAAAGTCAATGCTAATATTTGGAGGTACTAACAAATATTTAATTTCCTTCCACTTTTTCTACATCATGTATCCTTGAGCTGTGTGATAGATTCTGTATGATTTTAATTTAGGTACATTATCATATTGTGGATCCCTAAGTTAATTGAAATATATGCTGTATTACAAGAATTTGCCTAAGGTTTAACATAATGACGTCATTCCAAGTACAACCTTGCCATTTTTCTGAGAATTATGTTGCATTTGTGACATTGATACGTTGATACGATTTACTTTTTGATATCCAAGATGACATTGTTCGATGAATGTTGATATCCGCAAATGACGAATGTATTATATTTTCTCATGAGTTTTAGGAAGGCATTTTGTGACATCAAACTTACAAATAAAATATAATTTTACTTCATGTAATTAAATGAGTTATTATGTTAATAGATTGTTTTTTTTAAGTAGGTCATATATTTCTACGAGTTTTGTAAATGGTATTAAATGGAATCAATATATATTGCTTTCTCAAGGAATTAATGATTCTTGTTATTAGATAAATGTCTCTTTCGGTGTGCTGAGAAATATTACTGCTTGATCTTCTCTTCAACATATTTGACTAAAAAATGCAAGGATGTGTTCTAAAAATAAATGCATCACCCTCTTCAATAATCCAATTGGTAGGTCCATAAGTTCTGTACTTGCCAGGGGACAAAAAGTAACTTATGCTTACCCAACTCAAATTTCTTACCTTCTACATTGATTTTTACTGTTATTATTCGTAATGTAAATGATGAGTTGATTTTAGCTAGTGGCATGAGGGGTTTGGTGAATAATTTATAACCTGAATTCCTATTGCAGCTAGCGGCATTGGACTTCATAGTGTGTACAACTTTTGATGTATTTACCATGACTGACTCAGGAAATCAAATTTCCTCTTTGCTAGCTGGTTATCGAATCTATTATGGTGGGGAAAAAATGTTAACTATACGGCCAAACAAACGCCGACTTGGGGACATTTTTCCATCTTTATTTTGCTGTCTATCACTCTACCTTCTTTGTTGACTTAAAAAATAATTTTATCGTTATGGAAAGTATTTTTGAATAATATTTTATATGCTAAAAGTTTGTTATTGTATGTGCAAACCTTAATCTCAATGCTGCATTTGAGGTGAACTCTATTTTCTTTTTTCTATTATTGTTTATTTTGTTCCCGGCGTACCTATGGGTCTGAATTTGGTTTCATCTATATCATTTGTCATTCACTTGATTAAATTTATTTATGATGTGTCTAGGGTTGTAAAATGACTGAGTGAGTTGAACTTCACTTGAGATTAGCTCATCTATGGCTTGTTCACGCTTATCTTATTAGATAAAGGAGTTAAGCTAATAAAGGATTGACAAATGAACATGCAAATAACAAAGTTAATCAAACTGAACTCACTTTTAACTCTGCAAAATAACTTGTTTCAGATTGATTTAGAGATAAACAAGTCAATCTTATGATGTACTAAATACTCAGTGGGCCAACACTAACTTGGATCAATTAATTTGTGTTTCTATACATGTTTGGACTAGATGTTTTGTTTATTTATGTTTCAATTTTGTTAATAATTATCTCTTTTATGGTGGGTTTTTCATATTTAATTATGATTTATGTTTTCCTCTTTTGTCATTTTCCTGTTAGTAATTTTTTCATATTTTCTTTGTTACCTTTAGGTTGAATCGGTGTTGGATAAGGAAAATTTTACATTGGAAGAGCTTTTGGATGAAGAAGAGATAATTCAATAGTGCAAATTATTGAATAGTCTTATAAATTTGTATGGTACTTTTTTTTTTTTAGCTGCATATTTCTGTTTATTAGTCTTGTCATCTCTGTTATGGGTGTCTTTTTAATGAGTCATGGTTCCTTGGCAATCACACTCTTACCATGACCTGTTGGTCTCACTTTTAGTTTTGAAGTTTTGTGACGACAATGTGAAATTTTAATGGTGTTTAGTTTGAGAGATAGAGCTCAGGTTGAACAGTTGTTGCACTACATCGTTCAGGAGTCTTCAGATGATAGAGATAGCAAAAGAATGTTCAAACTTCAAATCATTTCAAATCAAATTTATTTTTCCCCAAAACTGGTTTTATAAACATGAGGTATTAACTCGATTGACTTGGTTGTTGATTAGTCACTGCAATAGGTCAAGAAATCATGATCTATGTAAATGATATGCACACTAGATTTAACAAAAAAAGTTGGAACTGTTACATATCCTTTGATTTCCAATAGAAACTCCCGTCCCGCGATTGTCCATTGATTCTGGGTATGAGGTTAAATAATCGTTTTGAAATGGATTATTATTTTAACAAAATCACTTGGAAAAAATATAACGGTAATTGTGCAACGTACGATGCACCACTAGTTTATTTAAATATAGTGAAGTTTTGAGTAAACTAGACCAAAATGAGTCTATCGTACAAACTCATTTATCCAAACACTACATTCATTATTCTCCTAATTACTATACATGATTAAGTAGTTTAGTCAAAATTTTGAAAAATAAGAAAAATTTCTTGAAAAATAACGTGAGAGAAATTATCTTCCTCGAGGAAAAGTACTATTTTGGATTATGCAAAAATGAGTAGCCAGTAGAAGACTATTGTCAAAGCAAATAAAAAATTATTATTTCCTTTTTTTGTCACTATATTTTGGTCATTAATTAAATTTCGCCATTGGAATTGGTAGTCTTTATTACATATGAAAATTTATAAACCATGATTGCAATAGAAATCATGTCTTCCACTCTTCCTACTTCAATAATCAAGTAAAAAAAATTATGGTATTCTTAAACTTAGTATTGTTGACCTCGATTTTTGTAGGGGTAACACGACCAAAAAACTTCAACTAATCCAACATCCATGTGAGCTTATACACTGCACACTGAAGCAAACCGTTAAGACCTATGACCAATCTCCACTGATGGGGGAGGTGGTTAAAGGACAATCAAATCAATATGATATACATACATACATACAGACATACATATATATTGAATAGTATAGTTTATGTGTTTGAGCTCACATTATCCTCGCAATGATACAAGGTTTGAGCTTTTATGGTAGAGGGTAACAAATATAAGCCATCAGATAAGTCATAGCTTCATACTTGCGGTATGAGCTCTCTTGTCGAATGTCAATAAGTCATTCTAGAGCCATACTACATTGAGTGTTGTGGTAGTGTTGCAGGCCTATGTTGATATGTAAGACTAGACTTGACTTATTTGATTAAGTGGAGCCGCATGTTTAATGAGTTGCCACATCACTCACTTTATACAAGATCTTGTATGAAGATCTTTTCTAAAACGCCTATACATATCTCACCTCATCCATGAGGGCTCAAATCTTCATGGGAGTTCGCCCATGGGGGTTTGACCAAATTGCCATATGGACAGAACGATGTGGAGTGTAGGCCTATATTGGCTTGTAGTGTGGCGTCACTTGGCCATTTTTAAAGCTTCGTTGGAAGAGGCATAACAATAGTCCCCAAGTCTATGTATGAATATTCATATAATACGTAGACTTTCAAATGTCTAGATATATATTTCTATTTTCATTTTTTTTTTGTTTTTTTTTTTGCCGAAGTGCTTTTCAAGGGACGCTTTCATGAAATATATAGTCTTCCAAGTCCATGGATAAATATTGATATAATTCATGGACTTGCAAGTGTTAGTAGAGTTGAAAGATAATAAAAAAATTCAATACCGGGAATGAATCATATGATCTTGTTCTTTGAATAAAAGAAATGTGGTGAGACCCTGTCACATAGAGCGGGCCGCTAGGAGACATTGAAGCATATCATGAGGCTGAAGTAAGCTCAAGCGAGGCCCTATCATATAGGGCGAGCTGCTAGGAGCTGCTAAAGCCTATCATGAGGCTGAATTAAGCTCAGGCGAGGCCCTATCATATAAGGCGAGCCGCTAGGAGCTGTTGAAGCCTATCATGAAGTAAAGTAAGCTCAAGCGAGGCCCTGTCATATAGGACAAGGCGCTAGGAGCTATTGAAGCCTATCATGAGGCGAGGCCTTGTCAATAGGACATTGATAGGATGCGTGCACAATAATTTGAATATCTCACCTTCCCAAGAAAAGATAGAGAGGCATTTGCACGCATTTAAAAGCACTTATCTTGCGCATTAAATGCCTAACGATTATCTTTTGCAATAACTATTTGAACGAATGCACATGTTGGGCACGTATGATGTACGGGAAAATTTGGGACTTCAATTCGGATTTAGATGGGCGCCTTTTGAGATATAATGGTTGAGATGAATATCTACATTCGGATGGTATAGATCTATTTCAGGTTGATCGAACGGTGGAGGGTCGATCCCCTTCATATATAAGGACACTTTTTGCCATTTTACAAGGTTTTTACTCTGCAAATTAGTGAAAACATTTACCAAACTTAGTGATTTCTCTACAATCTCGGGTGATTTCACTTATTCTCCGGCAAGTGTTTCCTTTTTCCCGCATGTAGCGAGCCTTTGTAAGTGTGGTTACAAATAAGTTGTATTTAGGATATTTGTTTTGATAGCCCAAGAATAACTAACCAAGAGAGAAGTGAATTAATTTTTAAAACTTTTTCGAAAAATTAACCTAAATTCAAGCAAGTAAACACTAAATATATTAATTCAAATAATAAGTACAAATATAATAACGATCAGTTAAAAGGAAGAGATGATGCAAACGATATAATTGTGGAGATTTGATCCAAAACAATGATTTACGTCCTCCGTTACCAAGCTCTCACAAGCAAGGTCGTTTCACTATGTTGATTGACTTATGGTGCAATCCAACCCTTTACAATGCTTCTGGTGACTTACAAACAAGGAACACTGATCCTTATACAATTTTCAGCTTTACGGGATCTCAACACGATCCACTATTGAGCTTTAACGGGACTCAATATGACCCGCACGGTAACTTACAACAAGGAGCACCGATCCCTATACAAATGTTGATCTTTAAGGGATTTCAACATGACCCATACTTTATCAAAATAATTTTACAATGGAATGCCTCTCTTAATAAATAATCTCAAGAAATATGTCTAGTTTAATAGATTATTGTAATAAATTAATTACTAAGAGAGAAATGAGAAACTTTGATGAATATGATGATTTTACAAGTTTAATTCAATCAATCAAAGTTTCAGTATTATGAAGAAGAAAAGTTTATGCAATATAAGTACATAAATCGTTTTCAAAAATATATCTATCTTTCAATGAATAATTTGTGATAAATTAAGTAATAAGAGAGAAATTAAAAACTTCGATGAATATGATGATTTTTCAAGTTTGATTAAATCAGTTAAAATTTTAAATATGAAGAAGTAGAAATGTTTATGCAAAATAAGTGTAAGAATCTTCTTCAAAGGTATATCTCTCTTTTAAAATTGATATAAGTAAATTAAGTACAAAAGAGAGATGAAAAACTTTGATTAGAGAAATGATTCAAGAAATTTGATTTCAATAATCAAAGTTTTTGCTACGAAGAAATATATGAAATAAATCTAAAAATGTAAGCTCAAAGAGTTTTGCTCAAGTAATTCTCAAATTTATGCTTTTCTAGAATTTTTTTGAATGTAAGAAGTAGAGGTATTTATAGAATTCAAACCGTCAAAAAAACTGGAAGTTCTGATGACCACGTCCGGTCGACCGCCTCTTGTCCGGATGACCAACATAGCTGTTTGTACAGAAAAATTAGAGCTCAGTACGGTCAAATTTTGGACCATTAGAAATGTCCGGTCGACCACCTCTTCCGACCGGTCGACCGCCGACCAGTTTGGCATTTTCCACGTTTTGCCTCCGTTTGTTCCGATTTGAAAGTTTTGAAAAGCATGGACTTTTGGAGAGTATTTTTAACTAACTTTTCAAGATAAAAAGTGTTTTACAAGTCCAAATATCATTTTTACATTTGATCAAATCATTGTATACGAATGACTTTTAATGCACAAAATTGTTTTTAATGCATGTAGGGGTCTTGAGTTTAAGCATTCATTTCTAAATATCAAAGTATTAGTATCTTTATATTTGAATTAAGAAGTCTAATTTTTTATCATGTTTCGAAGTTTGCCTTTTAGACTTCTCGTCTTGATCTTTCTTTGATGGCGTCTCTCATGCTCTTGATCTTGCTTTTTCTTGACATTTAAACTCTCATCTCGAATGGTTTGACTTGAATGCTTAATTTCCACTTTGATCTTCATTTCGAGTTCGATTTATATGTTGATTTTGACAATATTTGATTGATTTTAATATTGAACTATCATTACTCAAAATCAATTGTTAGAAACAATATTAATCTTGTTTGTTATGTTCAAAACATTAAGAATGAAATCAATCATAGGTCAACAATTTCTCCATTTTTTATTATGACAGACAAGATGATTTGCAAGGTAAAATTGAATAATTGACATATTGATAAATGAATATATACATTATAAATTTTGCGTGTAATCCAAAAATTCCCCATATCTTTCACAAATGAATAACCATATATTCAAAGCATATAATTGAGTTTCCCTCTTTCCCCTTTTTCATATATTCCAAGCATATTATATTTTCAAATCAAAGAATGCATAATCATCTCCTTCATATTAATGGCATGCATAATCATCTCACTTCATATTTTCCCCCTTTTGGCATTAGCAAAAAGGCATAGCATTTAAAATCAAAAGACAACCATAGGGAACAATAAAAGATTTCCCCTTTTTAATGCTTTTCAAATCTTACTCAATTTGTCCGTTTAGTATAAGCAAAATGGTAACATATATGAGAGGAAGAGTATGGCACATAAGATCAAATTATTAAATCAACCATAGAAGATAGTAACATATTCCCTCACAGTTAAGTACTAGATGCCAAAGGGTAGAATTTATATAAATTCCAACCAATTATGCACATAAAATACGAGAACATTTAGTATGAATTCAATTTAGCCACATACTTCAAATTCATCGATAATTCTCAAACCTCTTTGAATATATGAAAAATCTATAAGTGTTTAGAGATTTCATGAGAATATCGACCAATTGATTTTCCTTATTCACAAATTCTAATACAATATCCCACTTTTGAGTGCCTTTAGAATACAATAGACATAATATCTTAATGCCACTAAGATATCTAAAATTCATTTTATGGCACTAAAGTGTGATTCTTGAGTATTGAGTTGAAATATAGCACATAATCACACACTAAATATAATATCAAGTCTACTTGCGATTAAGTAAATGAGAGATCTGATCATACCTCGATATTTTGTTATATTTATGGAAGTAACTTGATCGTCTAGTTTGATTGATCAGCATATTGGAGCGTTCATTGATTTCAACTCTTCCATTTCAAACTTATTGAGCATATTCATGATATGCTTTGTTTGACTACATTGTTAGGAAGAGATTGACCACTTTATACTTTAGAGGATTCTTCTTCATCTAGTTTCAAATTTTCTTCTTCCTCATGTTGATCTTCAACAACTTTAGGATCTCCTTGTTTTGATTTTGAATTTTATTTGGTCAAAAGGAATCTTGAAACCTATATCATTATCAATACCTTTCTCTTGATCAAGAGGATTAGCTTCATCGAAAGTAACATGTATAGATTCTTCAATGACTAGAGTTATCTTGTTAAGAGTCATAAGTTTTGCTAGTCGATGAGTAACCTAGAAATATTCTAATATCGAATTTCGAATCAAATATTCCCAAATAAGCATTTACAACCAACAACTTTGAAATAGCCAATATTTAGAATTCTATTTTTCCAAAACTCATAGGAGATTTTAGTTTTCTTTCTACTAACTAAAACTCTATTTCCAATATAGTAAGCAGTGTTGACGACTTCGGCCCAAAAGCTTTTTGTCATGCTATTTTCATTTAGCATGGTCCTAGCCATTTTTTGCAATGTGCGATTCTTCTTTTCTACTATACCATTTTATTGATAAGTTCTAGTAGCCGAGAAATTATGATCATAGCCATATATTTTTGCAAAAATCATTAAATGCAATATTTTCAAGTTCTCTACCATAATCACTCCTAATGGTAGTAATATTATATCCCTTTTATTGTAAACATTTTTACAAGAATATTCAAATGTATTCAATACTTCATCTTTGAGGTTAAAAAAAATGGGACTCAAATAATCTAGAAAAGTCATCAATAATGACAAAAGCATAATGTTTACCATTTAAGCTTGTGAAACTATTCATGTGGAGAAGTCAAAAAGATTGTGTAGTTGAAGAATGGTCCTTTAATTTAAAGAACTCTTTACTTATTTTCCATGAACCATAAATTTTGTCTTTCTCAAATTTCAAATTTGACAAACCTTTAACAAAACAATTTTCGAAAATTTTGAAAGTAGGTCCATGCTAACATGACCTAATCTTCTATCTCATAACCAAGTATCAATTATAAACTCGATAAACATTTTTCTCCGCATTCAAACTTAGTGTTAATGACATAAACATTCTTACTTCAGCTTCCTATAAACATCACTTCTTTTAATGTAGTATCATCAATAATGCACTTGGAAGAATCAAATTTGATATGATAGCATTCATCACACAACTGATTAAAACTATGTAGATTACGTCTAAACTATCTACTAAGAAGACATTTTCAATAAAGGGGGATTAATGATTACCAATAATTTCAATGTCAATGATTTTTTTCTTTCGCATTAATTATCTCCAAAAGTATCATGATCACCATCCTTTATTTTGAAACTTGACAATAAAGCTTGATTTTCGATCAAGTGCTTTGAGAATCCATTATCCAATGTCCATTCGCTCTCTATTTTCCTTAGTACCTACAAAAATATTCAATTTTTGGTCTTGGTACCTATACATCATTTGGTCATCGATAGTTAGTGTTAGTGAATTTTTTAATCCACTTATAGTTTTTTTGAAAATGTAATTTCTTTTTGATAGAACAATAAAAAGCTGTATGTCTATTTTTATTGCAAAAATTACATGTGACATTTGAAATAGGAAAAGTTGAATCTGTAACAAATAAATATTTAAGAGACTTTTGTTTAAAAAATAGTTTATATCCAATTCGTCCTTTATCAAAAACACATTTTTGCTCACCAAACATTAAATCAAAATTCTTCTTGCCTTGAGTAAATTTGTGAATAATTTGAGTCAAACCTAAAATCCTTTCTTGTAAATAAGAATTCTCCTTAATTAGAGAATCATAATCGAATTTTCCTTTTTCAAAATCATTTTGAATTTTTAAAAGTTCATTTACCTCAATTTCCAATAAAGAATTTTTCTTTTTGAGGATAAATCCTTTCTTGTAAATAAGAATTCTCCTTAATTAGAGAATCATAATCGAATTTACCTTTTTCAAAATCATTTTGAATTTTTAAAAGTTCATTTACCTCAATTTCCAATAAAGAATTTTTCTTTTTGAGGATTGAATAATTTAAAGCAAGTATTTCCAAATTTTCAAGAATTTCATCGTAAGAGGTAGATAATTCATCATATGAACAATTTTCCTCTACCTCATTTTCAATAGCCAAGAAGCACATGTTGACAATTTCCTCTTGACTTTCATCTCATGTTGTTTGGAGTGCTTTCTTTTTGACAAATCCATTCTTTTCTCCTCCATTTTCTTCTTTCTTTTGGAATCGATGATTTTTACGAAAATCTTTCAATTTCTTAACAAGAAAAACTAGATCATCAAGTTCTTCATCATTCATATTTTCGCTTAAAGTGCCTTCATCAACTATGGATTTTAACGCAATTTGGCATCATTCCTCTTCTTTGATTTTCAACGTTTTCTCCTTTGTCTTGGTGTGATTAAGCTCATATGTCATCATGTTCCATAGAGCTCTTCCAATGGATATGTGTCAATATCTTTGGTATTTTCTATCAACATTCTCAATAGACTCTATTCTTTCGAGAGTGACCTAAGCACTTACTCACAAGTTCACCGTTAGTGAATTTTCGATCAAAGCCTTTGAGGCCATTAATAATATCAGTAAAACGGGTGATTATGTTAACAATCAGTTCATTTTCTTTCATAAAGAAATTTTCAAAATTTTTAACTAAGAGATTTATCTTAGTTTCTTTCACTTTGCTAGTTTCAACATGAGTAATTTCTAAAGCATGCCAAATATCATAAGCGGAATCACATGTACTAATACGATTAAATTTATTTCTATCTAGAGCACAATAAAGTATATTTTTTACTCGAACATTTAAAGACAATTTTCTTTTATCCTCTTCATTATATTCTTCTCTAGGTTTAGAAATGATTTGATCCGATTTACCATCCTCTTTAATAACCTTTTTAGGCACATAGGGACCAAATTCAATCACTTTCCAAATATTATAATCTATTGATTGAATATTCTAGCCTTCCAATAGTTATAATGAGTACCATCAAAAAAAGGAAGATGATTTGTAGAATGCCCCCCAAGTTGTTGAAAAATATGGTTAGCCATTACTCAAAATTGTGAAATATTTAAAATTGAGCACCTTACTCTGATACCAATTGATAGCCTAAGAATAACTAACCAAGAGGGGGTGAATTGGTTTTTAAAACTTTTTCGAAGATTTAATCTAAATTCAAACAAGTAAAGATCAAATAGATTAATTTAAATAAAAAACCACAAATGTAAAAGTGGTAAGTAGAAGGGAGAAATAATGCAAACAATATAATTGTGGAGGTTCGATCCAATGCAATGATCTAAATCCCCCATTACCAAGCTCTTCGGCACGAGCAAGGCCTTTTCACTATGTTGATTGACTTATGGTGCAATCCAACTCTTTCCAATGCTTTCGGTGACTTACAAATAAGGAAAACCGATCCTTAGAATTAATGTTAAATCTTTACGGAACCTCAACAGGACCTACTATTGAGCTTTAACAGGACCTCAATATGACTCATATCGTGACTTACACCAAGGAGCACCAATCCTTATACAATGTTGATCTTTAAGAAACTTCAACACAACCCACACTTTATCAAAGTGATTTTACAATGGAATATCTTAATAAATAATTAAAAAAAGTTAAGTAATAAGAGAGGCTAACACTTCAATAATCGTAATAAATGATAGCTCGAGTGTTAGATGAAAAGTTTTGATAAAAGAAAATAAAGGAGCAATAATGCCCTCTTGAGATAGTCAAAAATTAGATTCAATCACTCAAAGTGTTTCAATGAGCAGACGAATAAATAAATACAATATAGGTTCAAAAATATTCTCAAGAAATATCTCTCTTTTAATGGATGATTGTAATAAATTAAGTATTAAGAGAGAAATGAGAAAGTTTGATGAATATGATGATTTAGCAAGTTTAGTTCAATCAATCAAAGTTTCAATATGAAGAAGAAGAAAAGTTTATTCAATGTAAGTGCAAAAATCTTCTTCAAAATATATCTCTCAATGAATAATTTGTGATAAATTAAGTATTGAGAGAGAAATTAAAAACTTCGATGAATATGATGATTTTTCAAGTTTGATTAAATCAATTAAAATTTTAAATTTGAAAAAGTAGAAATGTTTTATGCAAAATAAATGTAAAGATTTTCTTCAAAAATATATCCCTATTTTAAAATTGATATAAATAAATTAAGCACAAAGGAGAGCTGANGGAAAAGATAATTTTCAAAAGTTGATTCAATCAATCCAAAGTTTTCAAAGTAAATATTTGAAGAATTAAAAAGATGTAAGCTCAAAGAGTTTTGCACAAGTAATTCTCAATTTTATGCTTTTCAAGAATGCAATTTGAATGCAAGAAGTAGAGGTATTTATAGAGTTCAAAAAATTTTGGGAGTTCAGATGATCGTGTCCGGTCGACCGTCTCTTGTCCGAATGACCAATATAACCGTTTGTATAGAAAAATCAAAGGTCAAAACGGTCAAATTTTGGACCGTTAGAAATTTTTGGTCGATCGTGTCCAGTCAACCACCCGTTGTAGAAAAATTAGAGATTAGAATTGGTCAAATTTTGGACCGTTGGAAATTTTCGGTCGACCTCCAATTTTGGCCGGTCGACCGCCGTACAGTTTGGCATTTTCCACATTTTGCCTCCATTTGTTTCGATTTGAAGGTTTTGAAAAGCATAAACTTTTGGAGAGTATTTTTAACTAACTTTTCAAGATAAAAAGTGTTTTACAAGACCAAGTATCATTTTAAAAAATTATTTTTACATTTGATCAAATTATTGTATACAAATGACTTTTGATGCACAAAATTGTTTTTAATGCATGTAGGGGTTTTGAGCATAAATGTTCATTACTAAATATCTTCCACTTTAATCTTCATTTCGAATTCGATTTATATGTTAATTTTGGCAATACTTGATTGATTTTAATATTGAACTATCATTACTCAAAATAATTGTTAAAAACAATATTAATCTTGTTTGTTATGATTAAAACATTAAGGATGAAATCAACCATAGGTTAACAATTACAACATGGTATCGGAGGACAAGTTTAGTCGATTTTGTAGACTCTTATTTTTTTATAAAGAAAAAATACTTTAAGTACAAGTGAGAAATTGAAAAAAAAATGAAATATTTACGACACTACATGGCATCTTGCTTCCATCGATCTACCTCATCTGATGATCCAAGTATGTTTAACTAAATAAAGTTCTAATTCTTGCTATGAATGGATATGATCCTATAGTTATATTTTCCATGTTGTAATACACTCTACATTTTACTTTATGTACATCTTATAATGGGCTAGAAATTATAATGTGGATGACAAATGGATAGGGAAAGGCAAAATGCTGGGATAAGGAATTATGTCAACCAACAAGAGATAGACACCCGAGCTTACCTAGACTTTGAGGTAGACGAATCATTAGACCTTGACAATTGCATACAAAGCGTGAACCAAATTTGGCTAAAAGCAAAGAATGCGGGTTATAGGATTAGTGATTGACACGCAAAAGGTCATTTGCTAGAATCTCTTGCACCTCGTGAGAAATGTATCGTGAAGCTTATACAAGAAAATATGCTATCTCAAATTTTGGAAAGTGAACCTAAGGAACGTAAGTTTGAGGATTTTTGCAACTCCTATATCCATAATTGGGAGACTATGATTGTTGATGTTATCTCTCACTTGGGTCCGAATCGGCAGTGACTTTAAATGAAGAAGTTAAACAACCAATTATGGCAAATGATAACGAAGATGAAGAAGATCCAGAGGAGGACCCACGTAGAGACCGAAAAAAAAATCTCGTGTTTCTTGTAGAACTCAAAAATAATTTGAGTTATATTATTAAGTCGTTACGACCCTTCCTAAGAGTTCAAATTAAAGTTTTGGTCATAATAGTAAAGTTTCGTGCACTTGTTTTTAAAAATTTTCAATTGCCTCGAATCATAAGCTATCACTTTCCCATTTTGCATCAAAACACATCCCAATCCAAGCTTGGATGCATCGCTATAAATCACAAAACCTTTTGATCCATTAGGGATAGTCAACACCGTCACTGATACGAGCCTGTCCTTTAACTCTTAAAAACTCTGTTCCCATTTCTCGGACCATACGAATTTAGTACCCTTCCGAGTCAATTGTGTCGAGGACTCGCGATCGTGGAAAATCCTTCTATAAATCTTCGATATAGCCGGCTAAACCTAGAAGGCTTTTTACTTCCCCAACATTTGTAGGTTTCGGCCATTTGGTCACAGCCTCAACTTTGGATTGATCTACTTTAATTCCTCTTGTTGTATTGTATGGCCTAAAAATCTCACTTGATCCGGCCAAAATTCACATTTTTTTAAAGTCATGTTTGACCCACATTATTTTTTTCATTCTCATTCTTTTACTCATTTCACCCACATATTTTTCAATAAAATAATATTTTTCGTCTCATCAATAACTTTTCCTTCTTTTTCGACAACACATTTTCCATCAATNCACATTATTTTTTTCATTCTCATTCTTCTACTCATTTTCAACCACACATTCTTCAATAAAATAATATTTTCCATCACATCAATAACTTTTCCTTATTTTTCAATCACACATTCTCCATCAATCTACTATTTCAAAATACATTCTTTCAAAATAATGTAGCTCAAACACACCCTTAATTTGGCACACAACTTCTTCTCATGCAGTATTTCTAGAACTATCCTCAGATGTTCTTCGTGTTGCTGAGAATCCCTTGAGTATATATGATGTATGTCATCAATAAATATAATGAAAAACATATTCAAATACTAATGGAACACCCTATTCATTAAGTCCATAAACACTGCAAGGACATTGAACAAGCCAAAGGGCATACCGTAAACTCATAATTCCCATATCGAGTCCTAAATACCGTCTTTGGTACATCTACCAACTTAATCTTTAGCTGATCAATTTTTGAAAACATGGATCCACCCTTCAACTGATCAAATAGATCCTCAATCCTAGGAAGGGGATACTTATTCTTGATCATCAACTTATTTAACTCACGGTAGTCGATGCACAACCTCATAGTACCAACTTTCTTCTTTACTAAGAGTATCGAAGCTCCCCATGGAGATACACTCGGTCTAATGAACCCTTTATCTAGAAGTTCTTCTAACTGCATCTTCAACTCTTGTAATTCCTTTAGTGTCATCCGGTATAGGGCTTTCGACACAGGAGCAGCTCCAGGTACCAAATCTATCGTGAATTCCACTTGTCTATCAGGCGGAGTACCCAGTAGATCTAACCATGTCAATGAGTCGAAACTTGAAGCTCGGGCTCGGCTTGAGCAAAAAAGGATCGAGCTTTTTTTGGCCGAGCCGAGCATGCTCGAATTTTTTTCGTAGCTACCTGCAAGTGTAGGCAGCTGTTGCTTGTTTGAATATTTTTTTATTTTTTTTCCTTCATAGAGATTACAGTTGCTGTTTTCAATTTTTTTAAATGGGCTTGTCTGGGCTGGCGCAGGCTCGAGCTTTGCCCCCAAAATGGGTAATTAGTAACCAAAATGGGATTTAAAACAATGGTAGTGGAATATTAATTAGGTGTATAAATGGTTGGCTATGGGTTATAAACGTGTAGGCACCCTTTTTCATATGAATGTCAGTTTTGTTTATAATTAACATAATCGCATTAAGTGATTTGGAAGTTATGGCATTTAGTAAATGATTCAAATGGTATACTTAGTGGAGGAAAATGAAAAGTCAGCTTAAGGAATTAAAAAATAAAATAAATGGAAATGCATGAGTGGAGGACGTGAGTGAGAAAAAAAATAATTATTATGATGCGATGAATATGGGGTTGTTTGGTGTACTATATCCGGTTTATCCAATTCTTAAAATTTAAGCACTAAATATGTATGCAACAATTACAATAACGTGTGTCGTAAAAATCAAAATTTGTCGTTTACTAGAAATTCGATACCTTAACAAAATTATCGTACCCATGATCTCAAACTAGCCTCGGTATTGCACACCTTAAAGATTTGGCACCACTACCTATACGAAACAAGTGTGAAATCTAAACCGATCACATGAGTCTCAAATACTTTTTCACTCAGGAGGAGTTGACTATGAGACATCGACGGTGGTTAGAATTAGTGAAGGATTATGACTGCGCTATCTTGTACAATTCGAGTAAGGCTAATATAGTCGCTAATGGGCTGAGTAGAAAGAACATGGAAAAGTTGTCAACATTGTGTATAAGACAGGATCATTTAATCAGAGATTTTGAGAACCTGAGAAGTGAAGTATTAATTTCACTAGTAAGGACATCGGCAATATTAGCAAGTTTTACTATGAAATCAACACTCAGGGATAGAATAGTAGCTGCTCAGAAAGATGTCCCCTTTTAGGAAAAGATTAGAGTTGAGATAGGAACTGAGAAGAGAAAAGGATTTGAAATAGCTGAAGATAAAGCCCGGATATTTAGAGGCCAACTATGTGTACCAAAAGGATGAGGTATTAAGGAATGAGATTATGACTGAAGCTCATTGTGCTCCTTATGCCGTACACCCAGGCGGAACTAAAATGTATAAAGATTTGCGCGACAAATTTTGGTGGAGAAATATGAAGGGAAAGATAACTCTATTTGTGTCCAAATGCAGGGTTTGTCAACAGTGAGGGCTGAACATTAGAGGTCATCGGGACTGTTGAATCCGATGGGCACACCCCGAATGGAAATTGGAGAAGATTGCAATGGATTTTATCGTTGATTTTCCTAAATCAGTGAGAGGTCATTATGTAATTTGGGTGATCGTGGATCAACTCACAAAATCTGCTCATTTCCTGCCAGTTCGGACAACCAATAGCTTAGAACAGCTTGCACAAATTTATGTCAGAGAGATTATATGGCTTCATGGTGTTCCAGTTTCAATCATATCAGAGAGGGACCCGAGGTTTACTTTGAAGTTTTGGATAAGCCTTCAGAAAACTATGGGTACCTAGTTAACATTTAGTATTGCATACCATCCTTAGACTGACGGACAATCTGAAAGAACTATCCAGGTTCTTGAAGATATGTTGAGAGCTTGTGTCCTAGATTTAGGTGGTAAGTGGGAACATCATGTGCCGTTAGTCGAATTTGCATACAACAATAGTTTTTGAGCCACTATTGGCATGGCAACGTATGAGGCTTTGTATGGTCAATGATGTCATTCGCCATTATACTGGGATGAAGTTGGCGAAAGGAAAGTTTTGGGTCCAGCATTGGTCGAGAAGACTGTAAAGGCTATATAAAAAATTAGATCAAGAATTAAGATTGCCCAAGATTGTCAGAAGAGCTATGCCGACAAAAGGAGAAAAGAATTTACTTTTGAAGTTGGAAATAAAGTATTTCTCAAAGTGGCACCGATGAAGGGAATACTACGATTTCGAAAGAAAGGAAAATTGAATCCTAGATTCATCGGTCCATATGAGATTCTTGAAAAAATTAGGAATGTGGCATATCGTTTAGCATTGCCACCCGAACTATCAGCAGTGCACAACGTATTTCACGTTTCTATGTTGAGAAAGTACATTTCGGATCATAGCCATGTGGTGAATGTTCTATTATTGGATGTCCATAGTGATATGATGTACGAAGAAGCTCCTTCAGTGATTCTGGAAAGAAAGGACCATGTTTTGAGAAATCGAAAGGTTCCATTAGTCAAAGTCCAGTGGGATAAATATGGTAAGGATGAGGCTACTTGGGAAAGAGAAGAAGATATTTTAGTCAAGTATCCTGATCTCTTTAATTTTCTTGTAGAACTCGAAAATAATTTGAGTTATATTATTAAGTCGCTACGACCTTTCCTAAGAGTTCAAATTAAAGTTTTGATCACGAGAGTAAAGTTTCGCGCACTTGTTTTTAAATTTTTTTTAAGGTATCGAATTTCTAGTAAACAAATTTTTTTTATTTTGACGACACACGTTATTGTAATTGTTACATGTTTAGTTCTTAAATTTTAAGAATTAGATACACCGGATATAGTCCAAACAACCCCATATACATCCCATCATAATTATTATTATTTTTTCACGCACGATTTTCCTCCACTGATGCATTCCCATTTAATTTTTTTTAATTCCTTAAGCTGAATTTTCATTTTTCTCCACTAATCATACCATTTGAATCATTTACTAATGCCATAACCTTCAAATCACTTAATGCCATTATGTTAATTATAAACAAAACTGCCATTCATATGAAAAGGGTGCCTACACGTTTATAACCCATAACCCACCAAATTATAAACCTAATTAATATTCCACTAACATTGCTTTAAATCTCATTTTGGTTACTACCAATTACCATCATCATTTTTTTTTTTGCATTTGAAAAACAATAATCTCCTATAACCTCTAAGGTCACATTTCCTTCCCCAAACTATTATACCCACACATAAATTATTCTACTTTTCTTCCCATAGACTAAGGCACTTTGAATCTAAAAAATTTCTAAAGAAGAATTAAAGAGAATGTTGGATTTTATTATATATTGAAAACAAGAGGATATTCAAACTCCAAGTATTTAAGGTAGGGGTGTTTCGGCACTTTTGTAAGTGAAGTAAAAATTACTTGTTTTCGATTTGCATTTAACGTGTTATTGTGTTACTCATGAGAGAATGGAAGCTCCCTTTGGTGTTTCAAATAAGAGATGAAGAAATGATTTATGACACATGAAAGGGGTTACTAAAACTCGAGAGTAAGTGGACTGATTGATCACCGGTTCGCTTTGCAGAATTGACGGTGACACAAATAGCCAAAGTTTCATTACTAAAAATATATTTTTTTTACCATTTACCCAAGTGTTTCCTACTGAGTATTACTTGTGGTACTCACTCCTACAAAATTTACAGGTTAATTGAAGGCATGCAGTGGTTTGGCATGGTGGCAAGTGCTCGGCGGTTGAAATGCTTTTTACTTTCTAGTAAAATTTCTATTTGTGTAAATTTTTTTATGAATACTTAGACAACACTTTTAAAATGTTTTAACTTTCTAATTCACCTATTTTAATATATATTACATGTCGACTATAATTTAGAAACGTTGGAATGATTAATTTCAGATTATGTTCTCATACTTAAAAATGGTATAACTTGGGCTACAGTACATATTTTAGAGTGAAATCAGTGGGATTTGAAAGGACTATAAGTCTTTTAACAAGTGTCTTTGGAATTATCTTAAAATAATACATGAAGAAAATGTTACGTCCATTTTAGTAAACTGCGTTGGAACAGTTTCGAAATTTCTGTCCAGCATAGTTGAAAAATATTTTCGTGCTTCAAACATTATCTTCGAGACCCCAATTTTATATAATGTACGTATATGAATTTCATAGTCTCTATTAAAATTTCATAATTTTTAGTCAACGTTTGCTAGGCCAAATGTATCTTTTCTTTCCATTGCTACGCAATCGATAGTTGCTAAATTTTCTCGAGATGTTTTTCAAAAATCAAATGTCAACATTGTTGTCTAAGTCTATGCGGACATATATCTCCCATTATTATTCTTTTATATTTCAAAATCCAAAATTTTTATTAGTTACAATTTATTTTGGTTAACATTAGAGAGCCCCAACCAAAAAGATTTTCCGTATAACACTTTGAATTTCAAGCATTTTTTTTGGCGTTACAACCCAAAAGAAGACCAAGAGTGAATCGAGTAGTGATTATGGAGATTACTCATTTATTTGAAAATAATAATAATAATTTACCGAATTGTTTTTTCATATTTCGAGATGTAGTCAACGAAAAAAAAAATCATGTGATCAAGTTGTGAAATATTTCATTTTGCTCTTTCATTCCAAGTATTTGGTATTGGTATACAATTTTAATAAAACATAATATTTCTTATTTCAAGGAAAATTTCTGGAGCAAACCAAAACAACTTGATTAAGGACCTTCTGTAAGCGATTCAAGATCTTGGCAGGGAATTAGAATCAAGCTCCACCAACACCAGCAGCTCCTATTACTATCCCGACTCATGCCTTGGTAGTTGAGTTATTTTGAAGGCATAAGCTCCCTACCTTTGATGGATCGTCTACTCCAGTAGTTAAGGAATGGCTTCGTAAACTAAAACGATTTTTTCGACTCTTAGACTGCATGATGCTCAAAAGGTCCAACGTGTAAAGTTTATGTTTACCAGCGATGCAAGTCCCTGTGGAATTTGATGTCTCGAACTAGGACCCAAGAGCAGCGTTGATGTTAAACCCAGACCTAAGCATGATTCTTATATCACATTGTTTTACATCATACCGTGAGATGTTGAATGGGTTCACGCTATTTAGTATTAGAAGGTATTAGTAAAGCAATATAGTCAATTGCACAACCAATAGGATAAACGGCAATTTGGAAAGAGAAAATAGATTGGTCAAGACAAAGGAAATGGTAAATGGTAGAATAAGAAAGCTAATATTGAATATATTGCAAGTAAGCCCGTAGTAGCTACAGTAGCACCGCATCCTAAGTGTGGTAAGCCTCATCGTGGTGAAAGCTTGTATGGGACAATTGCTTGTTTTCAGTGTGGTAAGCCACGAAATATTGCTTTGGATTGTCCCATATTTACTTAGAAGAAGGATGATAACACTGATCAAAACAAAGCAAGAGGTTTTACACTGATTCTGAAGAATACAGAGGATAACTCAAATGTAATAGCAACTATTTTACTAATATCTGATACTCCTACTTATGTACTATTTGATTTGGAAGCTACTTATTCTTTTGCATCAACATCTTTTATTGCTAAATCTAGTATTACTTGTAATAAGTCAAAGAATACACTAGAAGTTAGCATCCCCTGAGGTAGAACATTGAATACGGATATGAGATAGGTCGGTAAATCTTGAAATTGAGGGAAAACATTAGAAGCCTATTTGTATTTGATAGAGATGAAAGACGTTGATGTGAAATTGGGTATGGATTAGTTGTGTTGTAATTATGCAACCATCTCTTGTAGAGAAAGGAGTCTTTTCAAAAAATAGAAGAAGAACAATTTTGCTTCCCCGGAATAAAGACCAAACCCCATCTTCAACTAGTATTGGCTTTGCAAGCCGAGAAAATGTTGAGAAAAGAAACATATCAAGGGTTTTTATTTAACATCACAGGAGAAAAAAGGCAACGGGAAAGATTGAGGATGTACCAGTGGTACAAAAACTTATAGATGTGTTTCCAGAAGATTTACCTGGTACATTGCCGGATAGAAAAGTATAATTTTTAATAGATCTAGTTCCCGGAGCAAAGCTCCATACAGAATGGCCCCAAAGGAATTTCAAGAGTTGAAAATTCAGTTACAAAAATTGTTAGACATTGGCTTTATTTGACCAAGTATATTACCATGAGGCTCACCAGTGTTGTTCGTGAAGAAGAAAGATGGAAGTATGAGGATTTATATCGAATATAGGGAGCTGAACCATTTGGCCATCAAGAATAAGTGTCCCGAGAATTAAGGATTTGTTTGATCAATTAAAATGGGCTGAGGTATTTTCGAAGATCGACTTACGATCTGGATATCATCAATTGAAGGTTAAGATGAGTGATATACCCAAGACGGCTTTCAAACTTGTTATGGACATTATGTGTTCACTGTGATGCAATTTGGTTTGACTAATGCTCCAACGGTATTCATGGATTTGATGAATCGTGTATTTTATCAATACTTGAATCAATTTGTCATAGTCTTCATTGATGACATTTTGATATATTCCAAGAATAAAGATCAGCATGACGAAAATTTTCGAATAACGTTAGAAATACAGCGTAAGGGTTCCTCGGTCATGTAGTTACTGCCCAAGGAATTGAGGTGGATCCAGTAAAAGTGGAAGTGGTAACTAATTGGAATACACCGAGTAACGCTGGTGAAGTTTGAAGTTTTCTAGGATTGGCTGTGTAATATAGGAGATTTATCGAAGGATTTTCCAAAATAAATGGACCAATGATGCAATTGACAAGGAAATAAGTATTGTTTCAATGGACAAATAAGTGTGAGCAAAGCTTTTAAGAGCTAAAGTAATGATTGATTGTGGCACTCATGTCAACCATACCCGAAGATTGAAAAGGGTTTGTTATATATAGTGATACATTCAACCAAACAAGGTTTAGGATGTGTACTGATGTAGAACGAAAAAGTGATTGCATATGCATCAAGGCAATTGAAGTAACATGAGCAGAATTACTCGATGCATGATCTAAAACTTGCGGCAATAGTTCATTGATTAATGATATGGCACCATACTTATATGGAGGAAAGTGCGACAATTACACGGATTATAAGAGTCTCAAATTTGCCTTCACAAAGAAGGAATTGAGTATGAGACACAGAAGTTGGTTGGAACTATTCATTACCATATGGGTAAGGCGAATGTTTTTGCCAATTGATGCGAACTCACATAGCAATTGTAGCTACAGAACTCACAACAAATTAGATCCAAAAAAGTGAAGAATCAACGTTTGAAAGATTGCTCAACCCAATAAATTATTGAACCAAAGTACTAAGACAATTACAACAATATCTTGACCCTATGATCACAAAATTTATGAATACTTGAATTGTGAACGCCACGAAAATATAATTCTTGATAAGTTCTAAATTAATTTGATGAAGAACAAGAAGAAAGCAATATGTCTCGCAATAATATATCTCAAATTGCCTGTTTTACAATGAATATAAATAATGAATTTTATTTATATATATAATAAAACCTAATTAAAGATGGAATTAAACCTTAAAAATATTAAAAAAATACTATACAAGAGTTTTAACTAAAATAGAATTCTAGGGGAAATTTTGAAAATATGCATCCAGAAATGCATTATGGAAACCTATGCGACCGCATAGGCCAGTTAATAGCCCTTAGCTTGGTTTTGATATGGAAGCATGCTGTCGCATGCCTGTCCTATGCGGTCGCAAAGGTCTTCAATTCAGCTCCAATGTCCGTTGTTAGAAACAAGTTGACCATTTTATTTTTTCTTCCAAGTCCAACATAAAACTTGTTCCTTTACTTGTTGTGGTCGACATTTCGTCCACTGTAGCTTAAGTAATCAATGCCTTAACTTCCTTGACCTTCTTTACCCTTGATACCGTCATTGGTATTTTCTCCATAATCAACGGATTCTTGCTCTCACTAGCTCTTGTACTATGGATCTCATCATTTCCTCCCTCTTCGAAAGGATTTGTCCTTGAATCTCCACCTACATCAAACAAGGAAATATCAGAAATATTGAAAGTAGTAGAAATGCTATACTCACGTGGAAGATCCAACTTATAGGCATTGTCATTGATCTTTTCAAGCACTTGAAATGCTCCATCTCCTCTCCCTTGCAACTTAAAAACTTCCTTTGAGCCGAAAAGTGTTCATTTCTCATATACCCAAACCCAATATCCTGGTCAAATGTAATATGTTTTTGTCCCTTATGTAATAATGCTCATTTTTCTTCTCAATCTGCCACCATACTTTCTCATGGAGGGATCTTATCAACTTGGCATTCTTCTTTCCATCTAAGCTACCTCTCTTATCAACAGGTAAAGAAATTAAATTCAAAGGTGTTAGTGATTAAAATCATAAACAATTTCAAATGGAGTATAAGGAGTAGTAGAATGCGTGGCCATATTATATGCAAATTCTATGAACGACAAGCAATCCTACCAATTCTTCAAGTTCTTATAGACTATAGTGCACAACAGTTGTATCATAATCCTATGAAGAACCTCAGTTTGTCCATCCATTTGTGGGTGGCAAGTTGTAGAGAATAATAGTTTAGTTCCTAACTTACCCCCACAAAATCTTCCAAAAATGATTAAGGAACTTAACATCCCTATCCGATACAATACTCCTAGGTACCCCCATATAAGCACACTACTTCCTTAGATAATAAATCCACAATATTAGTTGCATCATCAGTTTTATTACATGGAATGAAATGAGTCATCTTACTAAATCTATCAACCACCACAATTATGGAATCTCTTCATTTCTTAGTCTTAGGTAAACCCAACACAAGGTCCATAGACACATCAACCCAATTCTCACTAGAAACGGGTAATGGCATATATAAACCTTGAGAGAAAACCTTAGACTTAACCTTTTTACAAGTGATGGATCTATTACAAACTTGATTAACATTAACTTTCATCTTAGGCTAGTAGAAGTGTTCATTTAACATATCCAAAGTCTTCTTAATCCCAAAGTGACCCTTTCAACCTCCACTATGTGCTTCATGTACTAACAATTCTCTCATTGAACACATAGTACAATTAACTTATTCTCCTTAAATAAATATCCATCATGCCTAAAGAAGATATCTATTGCACTTTTGTTACATGATTCATATACATTAGAAAAGTCCAGGTCATTAGTATACGTGTCCTTAACATATTCAAATCCTAGCAATTTGGCACTTAAAGAAGTTAGAAGTACATACCTCCTTGACAATGTATCAATTACCACTTTTCCTGACCCTGTTTGTACCGAATAACATATGGAAATGTCTCGATGAACTCCATCCTCTTTGCATGCCTATTGTTTAGTTTACCTTGACCCTTTCCTTGACCCTTTAAATATTTCAAGAAATCGTGATCGGTGTGAATCACGAACTCCTTTGACCATAGATAGTACTGCCATATCTCCAAAACTCGAATAAGCGCATACATCTCCTTGTCACATAGGTAGGATAGTTGAGAGCTATGCCACTTAGATTTTCACTAAAGTAAGCTATTAACCTTCGTTCCTGGATCAGGACAGCTCCAATACCTACTTATAAGGCATCACATTCAATTTCAAAAGTATTGTTAAAGTTAGGTAGTGATAAAACAGGTGCAGTACACAACTTATCCTTAATAGTATTGAAAACATGTTCTTGTTCAACGCCCCAAATGAATTTCCATACTTTTCTTTACAATTTCCTTGAGTGGTGTGGTAAGTGTGCTAAAATATTTAACTAAACGCTTATAAAAGCTAGCTAAATTATGAAAATTTCTTTCCTCGGTTATGCTTTTAGGTGTTGGTCACTCCTTGATAGCTTTAGTTTTCTCCTCATCCACTTCAATACCCTTTGCACTAACAATATAAACAAGAAAAAAAAAACTTTTTTATGCAAAATGTACACTTTTTAAAGTTAGCATAAAGTTCTTCTCGTCTTTAGGCCACAAGCACACATCTTAAATATCTTATATGCTCATTTAAATCCTTACTATATACCAAGATATCATCGAAGTAAACTAGTACGAATTTACCTATATATGTACGAAAGATATGGTTCATTAATCTCACAAACGTGCTAGATGCATTAGTCTTAAAAGTAGTTTTCTACTCATCCCCTCTCTCATCCCAATTTGATGATATCCACTTTTAAGATCTATTTTACTAAACATACATGATCCGTGTAATTCATCTAACATATCATCTAACCTGGGTATATGGTGACGATATTTTACTGTTTTGTTATTGATCACCCGACAGTCTATGCACATCCTCCAACTCCCATCTTTCTTCAGAATAGGTAGCACGGCACAGCACATGGACTCATACTTTCCCTCACATACAACCTTTTCTCATAAATTCTTCCACTTGCCTTTGAAGTTCCTTGGTCTTATCAGGATTAATCTGATAGCTGGCCTGTTTGGAATGACAGCTCCATGTATGAAGTCAATTTGATACTCAACGTCTCAAATGAGTGGTAACCCACATGTCCTCTAGGAACAAGTCTTCAAATTCCCGAAACAAAGAAGTAGTCAAACTAGGTAGGCGTGTTTTAGATTCCTCAAAATTGAGGCGTGATTCCTTGTAAACCAACAAAATCATAGTCGGTTCTCAACTGCAGCTCTCTTCAACTCACTCCCTTTTGTAAAGAAATTCACTTTCAACTTTTCTCTCATCTCATAAGACTTTTTCTCTTTACTCTCTTTTCTGTTTTTTTCTCACAATTAGCCACCTCACTTTTTCCCTCTTGCTTTCCTGTAGTGAAAGATCAATCCGACTATCCTTTTCTCTCCTTCTTTTTTCTTCCCGACTTTTTAGTTTGAGTTGATATTCATAAACTTGTGTTGGTGTTAACAGAGCTAGAGTAATAGACTTTCCATCTTTAGTAAAATTGTACCTATTTTTGTACCCATCATAAATCACATTCCATCATATTGACATGACCTCCGCAACAAAATATGTCCGGCATGCATAGGAACTACATCATACATCACTTCATCATGATACTTCCCAATTGAGAAACTCACCACCACTCGCATATTCACCTTAACCTTTTCACATGCATTCAACCATCGCAATTTGTAAGGTCTATGATGTTTTATCATAGATAATGTCCATTTCTCAACAAGTGTAATTCTAGCCACATTGGTACAACTATCCCATCAATAATCATACTACATACCTTGTTGTTGATGTGGCATCTCGTATTAAATTTGTTTTCTTTTTGTTACTCCAAGTCATCTACTTTAATTTGAGCACTAAGAGCTCGCTTTGTAACCAGCTCTCCATGTTGAAAGGCCTCCCACGATTCCTCCTCCTAGATGTTGTTATTTGATCCCACCAAATAATAGCATAAGCAGTAAACTCAACGATGGCAAGTTTTACATTTTTCTACTCCGAGTAGTTATGGCAATCAACTATAAACTCTATCTTCTTTTTCCACTCCAAATATGTATCGGGATCGTTCTTCCTTTGAATGAAGGAATTGTTATTTTAATATTGTCCATATTTCTATCAACTCCATCTTCAACATAATCTCTAGCCCTTCTATCATGCCTATCTCCTCTATTTCTCAACCTTCCTATTTCAGCCTCAACCAATGCATCATCATCAATCCCACTAGTCACTTCATTTTCACCACCAATATCTGCTCTATGATCCCGCCTACCTTGCCTTACTGTGTTAGTAACTTCTCTAGGTTGTTCCCTACACAAATTAGCAAGCAATGTATCTTGCCACTCTCCATCCACGCCTCTTTTCTCTCCATTCTATCTCCCATATCACCAAACAACCTTTCAAATCGTCATGTCATCTCTTCTGTCATAATGACTTGACTATTCTTCCCACTTGAAGTAGAATAATCTATGTCAGACATCCTAAATCTAGAATAATATCTGCCTCACATGTATACACTCGTGTATCACTCAATTTGACTTTTTCCCTATATTAATCACACCACTCTGACTTTTTCCACTCAATACTTCCTTGCAAATGCTTCAAAGAATTAATTTGATCTTAATAAAAAATTCAATCCTTGTGGGGTTCAAATAAGAATTGACTGAATAAGGAAAGTGACTATAGAATGATTCAAGAATCAGGAATTTGAACTTTGAATGGAAACGTCTAGGATAGATTCATAAAAATATTTCTTGAATTCAGAGTGGACACTCCTTTTTTTGTAAACATTGAATTTTTTTTTACTAAATGCACAAAAATTCAACAAAGAGCCCAAAAAAGTTGAAAATGACAAACAAATTTTGATTTTTTTTAATATTTTAATTGGATTGAATAACTCAAAAGATGAAGAACCCGAAAAACGAAGATAAAGACTCAAACAATGAATTAAATATATAACCTTGATTTTTGGAGCTAAACTCTGATACCAACTTATGCGAACCACGCAGTAATTGTAGCTACAGAACCCACGACAAATTAGATCAAATCCAAGAAAGTTGATAATCAACGTTTGAAAGAAAGCTCAACCTATAAATTATTGAACCACAAAACCAAGACAATTGCAACAATATCTTGACCCCGTGATCACAAAATTTATGAACCCTACTTGAATTGTTGAACGCCACAAGAATTTAATTTTTAATAAGTTCGAAATTAATATGATGAAAAATGAGAAAAAAAAAAAAACAATATACCATGCAATAATATATATCAAATTGTCTGTTTTACAATGAATGAAATAAGTCATATTTATATGGAACTCATAAAACCTAATTAAAGATAGAATTAAGCCTTAAAAAATATCAAAAAGATACCATACAAGATTTTTAACTAAAATAAAATTCTAAGCAAATTTTGAAAAATTTACGTCTAGAAATGCACTATGTGGCCGCATAGGCTTCCTTCATGTGGTCGCATAGACCAGTTAATGGCCTTCAGCTTGGTTTTGGTAAGGAGACATGTGGCTGCATGCCTGGATACACTATGTGTCTCATAGGTCTTCAATTTACCTCAATTGTCCGTTGCTTGAACCAAGTCGTTCCATTTTCTTTCTTCTTCCAACCTCAACATGAAACTTGTTCCTTTGCTTGTTGTGATCGATGTTTTGTCCATTGTTGCTTGAGCAAGCAATGCAATCTTCATTGCTCCTTCCTCCACAATCAATGGATCATTACCCTCACTAGCTCTCAGACCATGGATCGCATCACCTATGCTCTAAGTATAAAGTCGATGGGATAATTGGCATCATTACCTACTATTTGGATAGAGTTGATCAAAAACTTGGAAAATTTACGAATCAAAATGATTACCACACCAAAGCAAGTCACCGTTCATTTAGCAACTTTGGTGGTTCAACCTACTCTTAGAGATTGGATCATAGAAGGACAAGGTAAAGATCCATTCTTCCAAAAGATCAAAAACGAGATTGGTACTGATAGAAGAAAGGATTTTGAAATAGCTCGGATCAGGCACCGATGTTTAAATGAAGAATTTATGTGCTTAAGGATGAAGTTTTGAAGAATAAGATATTGGAAGAGTCTCATTTCACCCCATACACCTCACATGCCGGTGGTACAAAAATGAATTGAGACCTTCGAGATACATTTTGGTGGACGAATATGAAAGAAGTATAGGCCTATTTGTGGCAAAGTACATAGTGTGTCAACAAGTTAAAGCAGAACATCAAAGACTAACAGGATTGTTAAATCCATTGGACATACTCGAATGGAATTGGGAGAATATCGCAATGGACTTTGTGGTAGGATTTCCAAAGTCAGCAAGAGAACATAATCCTATGGGTAATAGTGGATCGTCTAACAAAGTCTACTCATTTTCTTCCTATAAAAATGACGTTCAGTCTGACACAGTTGTACATTAGAAAGATTGTAAGATTCTATGGTGTCCATGTCTCCATTATGTCTGATAGAGATCCGAGATTTACGTCTAAATTTTGGAAGAGCTTATAAGGAGCTATGGGAACGAAATTGGATTTTAGTACAACATATCATCCTCAATCTGATGGTTAGTCTGAAAGGACTATTCAAACATTGAAAGATATACTAAGAGCCTATGTTCAGGATCTAAGAGGCAGTTGGGAATTGTATCTACCTTTGGTGGAATTTACATATAATAGCAGTTTTCAGTTTTCAAGTAACTATTGGAATGGTACCGTATGAAGCTCTCTATGGTAGAAGACGCAAATCACATGTTTATGAGAATGAAGTCGGAGAAGAGAGAGTCTTGGGACCATAGATCATTGAAAGGACAGTTGAAGCATTTGATAAGATTCATTCTAGGATAAAGGCAGCGCAAGATAGGAAAAGAGCTATACAGATACCAGATGAAAGGATTTGGAGTTTCAAGTTGGAGATAAAGTCTTTCTAAAGGTGGCACCAATAAAGGGTGCGCTTAGGATAGGGAAGAAAGGAAAACTACAACCTCGTTATATTGGACCTTTCGAAATACTTGATAGGGTTAGAAATGTGGCTTATCGATTGGCCTTGCCGCTCGAATTATCGACAGTTCACAATGTGCTTCATATATCGATAATTAGGAGGAATATGTAAGATCCTGATCATGTGGTCAATTACCAGTCTCTGGAAATACAGAAATATTTATCTTATGAGGAATTACCAATTGTAATACTGGATAGAAAGGTGCATAAGTTACGGAACAAAGAGATTCAACTAATCAAATTACAATGGAGGAATCATGGACTAGAAGAAGCTACATGGGAAAGAGAAGATGAAGTTAAAGACAAATATTCGACACTCTTTGTCCAACCACGAGGTAAATTTCAAGATTTTTTTTGAAGTGTAAGGAATGTAGAAACCCCAAAAAAAAAAGAAATAAATGAAATTAAGCCCATATTTTAATGTGATTAGCTAACACCACGAGTCTAGCCCATACACTAGCGTTATGCAGGCCCACACAAGAAATGAAAGCCCAATACTAGTTCAGTATGTCTTAAATAATTTTAATCTCATTGAAGTTCACAAGCAACCATGCATGCTTTCTTTAAAATATAATTTTTTTTAAATAAAGTAGGACATAATTTAATGATTCTCAATGATTGGACCCAACGGTGAAAATTTATTTTATGTATAGTAAATATTTTTGAGGTTAGATTTGTGTACACGTTATTTTTCAAAAGGACCGAATTATAAGTAAAATAGAGTCTATTAAGTTCTAATTGGGAATTTATTTTTTTAAATTTAATAAAGTTAAGGACCAATGATAAAAAAATTATTTAATGATCACTTCATTTACCTCAAAATTCAAAAAATCACAAATCATATACACAAACACATGCAGGAATATATGTATATGGGATGAAACATTGTATTAATTGGTGGGAAATTAAAATATTAAACCTCTTATATACCTAAACGTATAGCACAATCAAAGGCATTTCAAAACTTCAAATTAAATGCATGAAATGAAATTTTAAACTCTCTTCAATTTTCATTAATTAGTGAATAATTGTCGAACGTTTTGCTTTCCAATCGGGAGTAACTTTTTATTTGCTCCAAAGCTTTCATATTCCTTTTCTATTAAACATATTTTTGTACCATTTGCACACGATGTGTGTACCTTGAACAAGAAATATTTTTAAAAGAAAAAAAGATAAGCAAATTTCATTGCTTCAGCTGTCGTCGGGAAACAACTTTTACTGTCCAATTTTGTCCATTTCAAATCTTCAAATTAAGGTAGATAGAGGTACAAGTGGTTATTTCGTTTTCAAGTACGAATTTTCGTTAAAATATGAATGAATTGGTGCCTTCGGTATGGTGTTTCAACACTACTGTAGTTGGAATAATCATTCTCCGACTCTATATGTCATAATAATTCTATAGAAATTGAATTTTGCTAGAAATCCATCTACGTACGACGGCGTGAATCTATAGTTCGAATTTTCTAATTTGATAACGAAATGCATTGATGATATCTATTGAGTTTCAAACTCATGGGTTAATTCCCTTGTTACAGGGTGATTTGATTTGCTTGGGGCGTGGATGATGGTAAATGAAGATGCAACATTCTATGGAGAATCCAGCGATTTAATGTTTTATTCGATTATGAAATGTATACGTGCTTTTTTTAAATAAATGGATTTCTATGAACATCATTTGTGGAATTATTTTAAGAAGATTTTTATGAATTAGTTATGTTTAAAAGTAGTTATGTTCTATAGAAATTAAAGTAAAAGTTACTGTTTATCAAAAATAATGTTAGCGATAAGATTTAGTGTTTCTGTTTTTTGTTTTTTATTTCCCGCTTCTGCCATTGACTTCAAAAATTCGTTACTCGATTGTTACTTGAAGGTTTTGTACAAAATCAATGTGGTTTGATAGCCTCATGGGTTAGCTACTGAATAAACTTGAAATCATGTCAATCCGCTATTTGTAGAATTTTATGTCACTTTAAATAAATTGTGCTGGTTTATCTTCTGAGTCACTATAGGGTTTCGAAAAAATATTTTAGTACCTCATATGTTGTCGATGGATGAAAATTTTTGGATATGTCATATTACAAGAATTCTCCTACCTTTTTTCTTAAAATTTCTTGAAAATCCGAGGTCAATAACTATGCGAACGAATTTATTTTTGATATTTGCCGCTCAAAAAAGAAAATGAGACATCTTGCTTAATTAGTTACTACCAAAAAGCTTTGCATGTACTACACACGTTAATACTTAATATATGCACATTTTTTTAATAAAAGAAAATATGTTTGATTAAACTTATTTTCAAATAAATTCTAAATATGAACTAAAGTACTAATGTTCTTATGATGTTTCTATCTGTTCGAATAAATCCCGCAAGTGTACGGGTTCGTTGTGCAAGTAATAAGTGTGATGAGAATGAGTTATCGTCCCACAGGGAGTAAATACTACTTATGGTGTAATTGATATGTTGAAATTCGTGGTTGTAACAAAATATTGTGATTTGCGATTAACTAAATGTAGTTTCAATGTAAATAATGAATAAAT
>CAIGRB010081719.1:0-15127 GCA_903798255.1 Fraxinus quadrangulata | reverse complement strand
ATTGAGATCTTGTAAACACAATTATTATTGATTATAGTGGATTTCTCCTCCTCTACTCGAGATTTTTTCTTTATTGGGTTTCCACATAAATATTGGTATTTATTTTCTTCTTGTTTATTTCATTATGGATCACCCGATCCAAATTTATAACAATTGGTATCAGAACAATTCTGATATCTTGTTTGTTCTATAACAAGTGGTATTAGATCAATTTTGGTATCTTGTTTGTTCAGTAGAAAGTGGTATCAGAGCGAATGTTGATTGTTCCGCGTGGCGACGATGAAGTATGATATCCCGTTATTGGATAAAAATACTAGATTTACCTTATGACAAGTGAAATACGAGTGATTCTAACACAGATGTATTTGGAGGAAGCATTGCTTGGCTTTTATAAGATGTCTGCTTCCTAGAGGCAAGATGAAAAGCAACAATGGGATCGAAAAGCCCAATCTTAAGTTCATCTACATCTTTCAAATTAAATTCTTCAGGATGTTCTAAATGAGAGAAGTGTTGTTGTGTTGTGGTTGAAGTTGGAGTAACTTTGCATGACAAAGAGCTTGACCAGCAAGCTACACTTGAAACGGCGCATATGTTCTCATCAGATGTCTAAAAATGCGTCATTAGATGATCACTTAACTATGTTCAAAGAGTCGTGGTCGATTTGGAGACATGAGAAGTTAAGTATGACGATGAGGACTTGGTATTAATGTTGTTGTGTTCTCTGCCACCATCGTATGTGACTTTTAGAGATACTATTCTCTATAATTGGAATAATCTCACCGTGGAAGATGTCTGTGATGCTTTAGTATCAAAGAGAAGATGTGACATCTTACTGGAGGATCTGGGATCATGTTGAAAGCTTGGTTGTGTGTGGGAGAAATCAAGATAGGAATCTTGGCAGAAATATGAGAGACAAATCAAAGTCTAGACATGCTGAGAAGACATGTTACTATTGTAAGAAGAAGAGTTATATTAGAGTTGATTGTTATGCCTTGAAGAACATAAATAAAGCGTTGGTACTAATGAGAAAAGGAAGCAACCTGTTAATTCAACGGAGGCTGATGTTGGGGGAGATGGGCAAAGTGAAGGAGAGTATCTTGTGATTTATGACATGGATTCCAAACCATATGAGGAATGGGTTCTTGAATCGACTTGTAGTTTTCATATGTATCGCAACAGGAACTGGTTTTCAACATATGAAGGAGTTTCGAGAGGTATAGTCATTATGAGAAACAACGCGCCTTAAAAAATTATTGGAGTTGTTACAGTCAAAATCAGAATGTTCGATGGGACTATTAGAACACTTACAGATGTAAAGCATGTTCCAGAACTGAATTGAAATATCATATCTTTGAGTGCACTTGACTCAAAGGGTTATAGATACACTGGTAAATGTGGAGTTTTGAAGGTGAGCCGAAGTGCTATTATTATCATGAAGGGACATAAAAGTTCTACATAGTTGTACATTTTGTAAGATTTTACAGTAATAGGGAATGCAGTAGTTTCTACTTCTTCGTTGATAGATGAAATTATAAAACTTTGGCATATACGGCTCAGGCATATGAGTGAAAATGACATGTCAGAGTTGAGTAGAAGAGGACTTCTTGATGGACAAAAGAGCAACAAAATAAATATTTTTGAGCATTGTGTCTTTGGGAAACAGAAGAGAGTCAAATTTACGAAAAAAAGATACAACACGAACGGAACACTTGAATATATCCATTCATCTTTGGGGACCTGCCAGGGTACCATCAAAAAAATGTCATTATTACTTGTTAACATTGATTGATGATTTCTCTAGGAAAGTTTAGTTATTCTTCTTGAAGCAAAAGATTGATGTGTTTGGAACATTCAAGGAGTGAAAAACATTGGTAGAAAAATAGACTAGAAAGCAAGTGAAACGTCTATGCATAGATAATAGGTTGGAGTTTTATTCAGATAAATTCAATAGTTTTTGGAAGGCTGAAAGCATCTTAAGACACTTGACGTATCTAAAACTCCTCAACAGAATGATGTGGTAGAACGGATGAATAAAACTTTGATGGAAAATGTTCATTGTATGATTTCAAATTCTGGGTTACCTAAAACTTTTTGGGTTGAAGCTGCTACTACAACTTATTTTCTGATTAATCGCTTACCTTTAGCTGCCATTGATAAAAAGTCACCAGAAGAGGTATGGTCTGGTGAACCTTCTTGTTATTTCGATTTGAAGATTTTTGGGTGTCCTACTTATGCTTATGTAAATAATGGGAAGTTAGAGCCTAGGTCTATAAAGTGCATCTTTCTTGGGTATAAATCAGGTATGAAGGGGTATAAATTGTGATGTCTTGAGATAAGAAATGTGGTTGTTAGTAGGGTTGTAGTATATGATAAACTTACTATGGTTCATGGTTCAACTTTTGGGGATTCTGATAAAACTGAGTAGCAGAATCATTCAACTCAAGTGGAGTTAGAAATTGTTTCAGACGAACAATCAGAGGTTGCAAAATAGTCTACTATAGATCAATCCAGTTCGAGGTCGACGGCTAGATATATCTTGCCTACTTTGCCTACACCACCAGCACCACAATATTCAATAGCTAAGGATAGACCTCACAGATAGATTAGACCTCCACAGAAGTATGGGAAAGCAAATTTGGTAGCTTATGCATTAAGTGTGGCTAAAAACATTGATTCCACTGAGGAGCCCGATATATATTTAGAGGAAGTCAGTTGTAGTGATTCTAGCAGATAGATGATTACTATGCAGGAAGAGATGGATTCATTGAGCAAAAATAACACTTGGGACTTGGTAAAATTACCTAGAGGTAAAAATGTTGTTCACTGCAAATTGGTGTTCAAAGGAAAATGAAGGTATATCAGGGATTGAAGATGCTAGATACAAGGCTAGATTGGTGGCAAAGGGCTACAGTCATATTCTAGGTGTTAACTTTACAGATATGTTCTCACCAGTTATGAAGCATAGTTTTATCCAGGCTTTACTTGGAGTGGCGGCTAAGAATGACTTGGAGTTTGAGCAGATTGATGTCAAAACAGTATTCTTACATAGAGAACTTGAGGAAAGCATCTACATGCAAAAATCAGAGGGGTTTACAGTCTTTGGGAAATAAGACAGTGTGTACTTGTTGAATAAATCCTTGTATAGACTAAAGTAGTCATCGAAGCAGTAATATAAGAGGTTTGATTTATTCATGACTACTCATGATTTCTTCAGATGTAATTATGATAGTTGTGTGTACTTTAGAAAGGAAGATAGTGGATCGAATACATATTTGTTATTATACGTTGATGTTACGCGCATAATAGCCAAAGATAAAGTAGAGGTTAGAAAAGTAAAGTTTTAACTCAGCAAGGAGTTTGATATGAAGCATTTGGGTGCAACAAAGAATATTCTTGGTATGAAAATCTTGAGGGATAGAAAGGCTGGCAGATTGTATTTGAGTTAGAAGGGGTACATTGAGAAGGTGGTTGAAAGATTCAACATGGTAAATGCGAAGGCTGTCAGTACTCCCTTAGCTGCTCATTTTAAATTATCATCTAACTTGTATCATCAGTTAGACGAAGACATTGATTACATATCTCAGGTTTCTTATTCCAGTGCAGTAGGTTCGCTTATGTATACTATAGTTTGTACAAGACCTGATTTGACACATACAGTTAGTGCAATTAGCATATACATGGCAAATCCTAGCAATGAACATTGGAAAGCAGTGTAATGGATCTTCATATACTTGAGGGGCTCTTCTAATGCTTGTTTCATTTTTGTAGAAATTCAGATGGAGTCATTGGGTATGTGGATTCAAATTATGTAGAGGATCTTGATAATAGGAGATCACTTATAAGGTATATGTTACCTTTAGATGCTGTGCTATTATCTAAAAAGCTACTTTGCAAAATATCTACAACAAAACCAAAATATATGACCATTACAAAGGCATATAAGGAGGTTATATGACTGAGAGGATTGATTGGCGAAATCAGTGAAGACTTGCAAATGTCTACAGTATTCTGTGATGTTCAGAGTGCAATTTTCTTGACTAAGGATCAGATGTTTTACGAGAGGACTAAGTACATTAATGTGAGGTATTATTTTGTGCGTGATGTGATTGCTCGGGATAATATTGTAGTGAGCAAGGTTGATACCAAGGATAATCCTGCTGATATGATGACAAAATCACTTCTCATTACTAAGTTTGAACATTGCTTAAATTTAGTAGGTGATTGTCATTATTTTAGTCCATTGGGGCTTGTTTAGAAGAGGAATGGTACTGTTTATTGATGGATTTGTGACTTGAAATTCCTTGTGTTTGGTGGAGATTTGTTGTAGTTTGATTCAAATTCTAGTGAGTTTTGGAGTCTAAATTGGAGTGATATTGAAAAGATCAAAATTAGCGCTAGCTGGATGTTCGAGCAAGCCCGGTAGAAAATAACCTGAGACTTGGTCACTCGCCTGGCGTTGCCATATCACTCAAGCGACGGGGCTATCACTCGCCTATCATCCTCATGTCGTCGGCCCAGACCCGTTTTCATTTTTTGACGCAATTTTGGACTCCTGTTCTTCTACAACTTGTTCTCTAGAGTTCATATATATATATGGCACAACTTGTATAGAAATTAACACAACACAAAACAACAAGATAAAAGATTCATACAACATCTTAATAGCTTTATATTTCAATTGAATGCATTGAGATCTTTTAAACACAATTGCTATTGATTATAGTGGATTTCTCCTCATCTACACGTGGTTTTTTCCCATATTGAGTTTCCACGTAAATCTTGGTGTTTATTTTCTTTTTGCTTATTTCATTATCGTCATTATCAATCTATTCAAATTCATAAAAATTGGTATCAAAGCAATTTTAGTATTTTGTTTGTTCTATAATAAGTAGTATTAGAGTAATTCTGGCATCTTGTTTGTTACATAACACAAATTAAAATCAATTCTTCAAAGTAAAAGAATCTACTCTAAACAATCTCTACAATGGATGGCAACCTATTTTCCTTTTTCTATTTCATATCTCTCTCATATAACTCTGAGCATGTGTATATTGAAAAAATTATAAACTTATTTGCACGTTAAAGTCAACAATTAATTTTATCGATTAATTTAAGAAAGTAATGTTAATGTCAACAATTAATTTTAACGACACATTATTGCAACGCACTTTTTGATTAATCATTTTTTTTTTTTATCAAAAATCAGCTTTTTAGCTATCCCAACAAACACGTATTCAAAGTCATGTAAAACCCCAGCGTGCTTTATCTAGTCATACTAATATCGAACCAGTTTGTTTTATGTGGTGAGAGAGTATCTCCAAGTGACTTTTTAAACTTGAAATACTCTCTATTTTAAAGAATCAACATTTAAAATCACGTTTCAAGAGACTACTTAAATTAACATTTTAATTTGGAGAGTGAGTTTGGCTCTCCAATAATTAAATGCATTCAAAATATTTCAATTTTCAATGTTGGAAAATAATAAAATAATCTAAAGAAAAGCTACTTAAAACAAAAGATAAAGAAAAATAATAATATTTTTTGGAAGTAGTAAAATGAAGTGTTAAATATAAAGANCACGTTTCAAGAGACTACTTAAATTAACATTTTAATTTGGAGAGTGAGTTTGGCTCTCCAATAATTAAATGCATTCAAAATATTTCAATTTTCAATGTTGGAAAATAATAAAATAATCTAAAGAAAAGCTACTTAAAACAAAAGATAAAGAAAAATAATAATATTTTTTGGAAGTAGTAAAATGAAGTGTTAAATATAAAGAGTTTGTTGGAGTATTTTAAAATTTGAACTCTCTAAATTTATAGATACTCTCCAAATGATAGAATATGCTCTTTAAAAATAGAGAGTCTTTTGGAGATACTCTTAGACATTTAATTTGGTCCCTATATGATTTACAATATCTATTGTGATTAACTGATGGCTTTGACAGAATCAGTTCTTGTATGCAATCATTTGTTTACGTTGGAAACTAAATATAAATAAATAAGTCTTAGATCTTACAATTCAATGCTCGCCACTGCACATTTATGAAATTGTGCACATGTAAAAAAATTTAATTTTGCATACCCTTACCATTGAGGGACATGTCAAAGACTATATCTTTAACACAAAGAAACACGAAGGAAAAAGAGAAAGTTGGTGGTTTTATAGTGTATGGGGTTTTGGTAATTAAAAATAGGCCTGACTTTGATGCAGTTTTACCTTTTTCGAAAAAAAAATATATTGGTAATCTTTTCATCTTCACTAACTTTTTCTAATCCACTCATCGTCACTAATTTTTTCTATGGATCATATATCTTTATACTTGAGGAATGGAGAAAAGTGGAAATTAAATCAGACTAAGTCCTTGTGTGGGCTCCATTAAAATCAATTTTTAGGGAAAATGTATTTTAAAATAGTGATTTTTTAAGAGAAATATGCTTGACGTACATAATTTATGTACATAGTGGTATACATAACACTCACATAGGTGGGATCCATTCGAATAAAAATTTTGAGTGGACCCCATCCCTTTGTGAGTGTTATGTACATCTCTATGTACAATCATTATGTACATGTAGACTTATTCTTTTTAAGAATGTGTGATTAAAAAAGAAGGAAAAAAAATTAGATTTATGTATAATATTATTTTATTGAAGAATATATGATTAAAAAAATGTATTGTGATTTTAATGGAGCCCAAACTAATAATCAGTGATATAACACGTGAACTTTTTCCCTCTTTATACGTGCCAGCATTATGGGAAATGCATTGACAGAAACAGATTGATTTAATGGTGTAGAGAGAATGGAGAGTAAAAACCAACTTCAAGAACTAGAACTAAGAAAAGGCACCACACTAATTCGAACTTACCTTAATGAGTTAAATGCCTTATTAGGTCCCTCTCAAAGTTTCAACTCATAGTTTCTCCGTTAACACATCGATTTCAAGTCATATGCAAAATATATTTGTAGTAAGATTCAAGCTAACGTGATTGTTCTATTTATTAGGTATTGAGATATTGTCAATTACATACGTACTTTCACAAAGAGGGCGATTTTGCTTAATAATATTTTTCTTGATTGTCATTCTTTGTTTTTATAAAAGGTTACTTCGAAAACGATGCATGGATCTAAATTTTCAAATTAAAACTTATCTCGACATTGGCTAACTTCCATTTGGGAGGAATGAAAGAGTCATTATATCCACTCTTATGTATCTTGAGATGTTCTTGCTCACTGTTATATTTCTGATATTAGAAAGTGTCAATCTGCACAAACTCTTCCCAAATATATATTTGCACATTTTCAGAAAAAATATTGGAGACAAGTGCTTGTTTGTTTTGCTTAGTGCACTAGTGATGTTGCTAACAACATGATTTGACTCTATCCTTGTTGGCTCATGTTTCAACCGGTAGGGTTAACTTCTATTATCCTAGTTGGTTCTTTTTTTAATAGTAGGCACATTTGCAAGTGTTGGTTTTAAAGAACAAGAAGTCATAGGGAGATAGAATGGATTACTGATTGTCATAATCTTGTACACCTTCTGTTATTGCAGTCATGCAGTTTTTTCGACTCTTTGCAATTCCATGAAAGATAGAAGTCAATTTCTTAAGGTAACATGTACCGAAAATAATGAAAAAATCGACTTTTCACAGGCTCTATATAACTTTTGAGTATCTAAATTTTGTGTACCTTCTTTTCCACAGGTTTTGCTTATATGCTTTACATTAAAGACTATCAGCTATGGAGCAATGTCAATCTTATGATACTCTATGTATGGAGAAATTTTGATGTCCCAAATGACTTCAAATCTTCCGACAAAAAGCATTAGTTCAAAAATTACAATCTATACTATGCTAATAAATCTCATAACCAAGTATACCATATTTCACCAATTGTAACTATTCTAAAAAATGCATTGAGCTCGCATAGTAGCAAACAAATAAACTTGATCATCATAATAGTTTTAATGATTATTCATTCGATTTCTTGGAAGTATATTGGCGATTATTGAAGAGTTCCTTAGCATTAGTGCCTCGATCTTGATCATGTATCTATGTCATCTGAAGATCAATAAAGTTTTTCAAAAAATTTGATACAAAGTTGATCATCATTGTGGTAGTTCTGGGTTTGGGCTTTTTTGTGGTTATGATGGGCAACTATCAACATCAGTTTTAGCGATAACTTACTTAGATAGAAATTACCGACAAAGTTTTCATTGTTATTTCCGTTGGTAAATTCCTACACTTTTTTCCAACATAATTAATTTCGTTCTTCTTTTTCATTCCTAGTTTCCTGTGAAAGTTTCCTACAAAAATAAATTCAACGCAAATTGTATTTTAAAAAATAAATTATGATGTTTGATTTTCATTTTTCCCAAAATACATTTTTCTCTCTTCTTTTTTAACTAAACATTTTTTAATTAAATAATATTACATGCAAATAAAAAAAATCCCTTCTTTTTTAACCACATTTTCCATCAATCTATTATTCCAAAATACATTTTTTAAAAATAATGGGGTTCAAACACCCCATAATATTTATTATTATATTAATTAATTATTCTTGTGAGCTAAAAAACATTAAGAATGTAGAAATTTCAAATGTACACTAAAATAATAAGAAATCGCATGAAACTTGATTTCAAACTACAAAAATGACAACGTTCACTACTAACTTACGTTGAATCCACAAACATTTTAACATCAACAAAATTGAGTGTCTTGAAACATATAACAAAGAATACAATAACTGCTATGAACAAATAATAGGTCAACCCTTAAAGATCTTTGTATTTAGATTGCGATTTTGAAGGGCCATTCTTTCACCGATCTTCCTCATGATCAATCGTTCGAGCTATATATGCTTCATCTCTTCTTCATGCCTCTTCTGCTATTTATTATTTGAATTCTATACACTTCCTCTCCTCTTCGAGCCTCTTTTCTTCTATTTGTTGTTTGAACTCTATACTCTTGTGCTCTTCTTTCCGTCTTACCTCTCTTATTTAAAATTATGACCTTTTTTATAAGCTAATAATAAATGTGTGGCTCGCACTTTGTGTGAATTTTAAGATAACATAAGTACGGTGTTCCCTTCTTATAATCCCACCTCTACAGCAGTGTACAAGTTAACAGAATTCAAATTGTGCACCCAACATAACATGAGATGAATGGTACATAGTGAGCAAATTTTCGAAGTTCAAAAAATTCAGATAGTCTGTCATTATCTTGGATTGTTAAGAACGTTTTTTTAGTGTTGCTGCCTTTCAGTTACAAAAAAATAGAGAAATTATGAAAAATAGTAATTTTGGTTTATTTTATGATAATTTATAGTATATAAAATATTGTGTGCTATATCATGAATAATTTTATTTTCGTGGTTATATGTGATTTTTTCCCAAAAAATTATTCATAAAGTAAAAATATGCGGACATAGGTTAACAAACAATATTATTGGGCTCAAAGACTTGGAAGCCCACTCTCAAGCTACAATTTAGGGTTAAATTCCCTCCTCCATTTAAAACCATTCTTTTCCGTTCTAAGAAAACAGGCAATCCGGAGGAAAAATGGTGCAGCGGCTGACATACAGAAAGCGGCATAGCTATGCCACTAAATCCAACCAGCATCGGATCGTCAAAACTCCCGGTAAGTTTCTGTCTATGATAATGGATTTGTCGAAATTAATAGATATTTTCGAGCTTTTTAATGTGTTGACTTGATAAATTTTGTTGTTGTTGTTGTTGTGTGTGTGAAAAATAGGTGGAAAGCTAGTGTACCAGAGCACGAAGAAGAGGGCAAGTGGTCCCAAGTGCCCAGTTACTGGCAAGAGAATTCAAGGGGTATGCCTTTTTCTTTTATTTATTTGTTCAAGATTGGATAGTGGAAATGGCTTTGTTTTTATATGTTTGGAAAGTATGCATTAATCTGTTGTTTGGAAAGAATGCATTAATCTGTTGTTTAAAATTGTTCCTCCTATTTAAACAATTTAGTCGAATGGAAGTGAAAAGATTGTTCTTCTATGTGGATCTCGTCTGGTGGAATTTCATATGTTACTGAAACACTTTAGTAGCAAAATTGACATGAGTTGTTAAGAATTGAAATTTGCATGTATTTGGTATATTTTTTAATACTAAAGAATCAAATGTCATGTCCCAAATATTATCAATCTTAGGGTCCCAACAAACTAGTTTCAGAATTTACATTTTTCCCTTTTAACCCCGTTTCTTTTTAAGCTGTTTCATGAAGCATTGGGATGTGTTAATGCTCTTTCAATGACGCGGAATGTGAAATTTGTTGACAATGAATTTTAGGAAAAAGATTCTTCCTATAACCTTGTATTCACTGATGCCTTATTCAATGATTCGTGCAATTCAACTTGTGAACATGCCAATCTTTGTTTAGCTAGGCAGAGGAGAACCAAAAAACTTTCACTTTACGGGTTTAAGAACTGCATAAATCTAACTGAACTTTCAATGCATGTGGATCAGTCTGATGAAATCTCTTGAGTTGTGCTAAACAAATGATTCTGTATATATTAGCAATCTCATTTTAAATACATTTGTAGTTTCTATTGGCACTAATAGTAGAGGTACTCTATTTGCATGCAATAAATTTTTCAATAGTTACTTAAAAGGAAAATTTTGAGAGTACCAAAAACTAACAAATTGGACTGAACATAAGGCTCAAACGTTGAGGTCAAAGAGAAACAAAGCCAAAACAATTCAAACCTTGTCTGTTCGTTTTGAATTTAGTTTGGTCATGACTCTAATTAGACCAGTAGTGTCGATTTGGTCCAAAGTTTGACTGTAGTGAATTGAATTCTTCCTGCAATATAACTACATAGAGGTCCTTTTCTGTGGTGCAATTTTCCATTGCTTGCATATCTGTCATTTACTTGGTGTTTTGATTTTCACCTGTTATACATTGCACAATTCTATTTAATTCGGAAGACTTAGCCATTGTTTGGGTAAAATTATTAGTAACTTATAAGGAGGAGGAGTAGTGGGTCATATGCAATGTGTGGATAATAAATGAGTAGTAGTTAAGAATGTGTAGTTGAAATTAATATTTTACTTTGACCGAAACTCTTAAGTTTCTAGTAGTTTTACCCAAACAAAGGCTTAATTTAGATGTCAGTAGCAAAATGCACTCACCTGTTCATCTGTTCATGTATTTGATCACAATGTTGGGTATCATGTGGATTTCAGGCTTTTGAAATCTTGTTTGCTACCCTTAGAAGTGGTAAATTATTAAATTGTTACCGTCAAAAGAATATCTCAAATTTTCCATATTTGCAGATTCCTCACTTGAGACCTGCTGAATACAAGAGGTCTAGATTATCTAGAAACCGGAGGACTGTAAACCGAGCTTATGGTGGGGTTTTATCTGGCGGTGCTGTAAGGGAAAGGTTAGTTTTTAGTATGCTTCCACTTCTTTATCCCTTCAGATAGATTTGTCATATATATTGCTCTCTGTTACTCTGTAACTTCATGAGGTTCTTTCTTCTCGGGTTTTGTAGGATCATCAGAGCTTTTTTGGTAGAAGAGCAAAAGATTGTGAAGAAGGTTTTGAAGATTCAGAAGGCAAAGGAAAGGCTTGCTTCCAAGGCCTGAACTTGAATATGGAGCTATGGTGTTTTTGACAGTGTATTGTGTGGTTAACTTGCTAAATATCATTATTTTCTTATTATTTGAACGGGGCTCCTTCTTTTCTTCAGTTTGCGGAAATGTCAATTTTGTTGGGATATACGTCCTGCTTTTTTGGTGCATCTAAACTATTTTTGGGATTTCTCAATGTACTTGCAGTTTTTTCATTTGAATGCAGTTATGTGCCAATACCATACAGAAAGTTTTTGTGTTGCAAGATGTATATTCAAGTGTTTTGAACCAGGTTCAGAGCAAAGGAATTAACTTTGTAAGTCAGCTATCTTTAACTAAGATTTCTCCTCCATTTCTTGCGTAAACTATAAAACAACATAATATAAAATCACTTGTAGTAAAATGAAGATGCACAGTTTGGTTCAAACCACCTACTATCTCCCAAATAAATGAAAATACAAGTTATATTGTATCCCCTTAAAGATGCCCTTGTGATTTATATATGTTGAATTAGTGATTTGCAATTTGGGATTTATATATAATGATTTGTGATATGTTATTTATACGTGGAATTGGTGATTTTCAATTTTATAGATTTATGATTTAGTTATATTGAATTGATGTTTTAAAAAAAATTATTTATATATGTTGAGTTGGTGATTTAAAGATTTGTGATTTATATATGTTGATTTTTTAATGAACGAATTTTTCAACCTAAATGAAAGTCTCAACTTAGTTTTGATAATAACTGATTGTATTGAAATATGATTTTACGTTTTAGTGTATTCATATATTAATTGAATTTTTAAAAATATTATTTAGTTAAATATTAATGAACGATCTTGTTATTGCGGCCATCAATCATCAACGGTCAACGATCATTCTAGTTCACGACAATTTCTGGAACGCAACTGTTCTCTTGTGTGAGTTTTGAAAATAATTTTACATTTTTTTTCCTTAATTTCCAATTTATGATCTGATGTGAAAAGACATTAGTCGAAATACAATGCGCCATCCCTCTGATCTTTTCCAGTAGCCTTTGCAGCACCAGTTTTATGTGTTGATGCCAATGGCATTTTCACTATATTCTCACAACAAAATATTTTACACGTAAATTCAAAAAAAAATTCTTTTTTTTTTTTTAACCATACATTTTTTCAAAAAATTACTATTTCAAAATTTATTTTCTCGGAAAAAAAATCATTTAATGATTGTCAATCAGGGGCTAAATATAAGTGTTGAGAATTATTTTCCAAAACTCTTAAAAAAGACTTTTATGAATATTAAAGATTGTTTGAAATGGAAAAGGAACAAGTACGGGAGGAGGAAGTAACAAACTACAGCAAAATTGGTACATTAAACTTGGGAAAAATAGAAAAATAATCGATTAATATCTAATCATATATAATGCATTTATTAGAGAAATGTAATAAGCCTACTCACTAATAATTTACAAAATAGTATTTATGTGTAAAGTGATTATGAAATTTTCCTAAATATAAATTTGGTTTTTCTTAAATTCAAATATCTAATTATTCATAATGCACTTCAAATCTAGAGATTGAAAATAGACTTCAAAGTTGTGAAAAACAGGAAAAATCTTTTGCGATCTTAGTGAACGAGAGAAACACCGGGAATTTATATTTAATTGATTAATTTTAAACATATATTTTATGGAATCAACAATTTTTAAACGTCACATCTTATAAACTTTTATCAAAATTTACTAAAACTAAGGTTTTTTTTTTTTTTTTCTCTAAATCATACTGGGGCTAAATGTGTAAAAATAATTGATTATGAAACTCAAGTAAATGCAATGACATTCAACATATTCATAAATATGAATTAACTTATAATTAATTAATAGATTTTAATTCATCCCAACGTTATTAATTTTTTAAAGGCTAAAATGTATTCAGAGAATTAAAACTAAGAAACTATAAATATCTACGCTGGTAATTAAAAAAATAAAAATTAATTTTCAATTAAGCATCTATGAAATGAGGATTACAAATGACAATTCAAAATTATGATCATAGCATGTTTAATAAGCTAAATTAATGTAATTACATAATAAAAATAGGAATCATAAAATATCCGGTCCCCTCCATTCTTCCCTATCAAGGAATCGAGATGGGGGCGAGAACATAGCTCATACTCGGACTTTTATTTTTTTTATTTTGTTTTATTAAATGTAAATTAATAAATCATAATATTAAAATGAAAACATAAGTAGATTGAGACGACTTAGAAAATGGGTATGTTTTGATCTCCACTCTTCCTCCCTAAAATACCTGGGGATGATATGATTTCTTGATATACAATATGCTTTGAAGCACGTTTTCCAAAGATTTCAATTTATTATTATTATTATATAATTCTTAAGGGTGTATTTAATTAAGAGTTTTTAAAATTTCAAAAATTTAAAGAGTATAGCGATATTTAATGTAGACTTTCATTAATTCCATATAAATTTATAAAAGTTATCACTTATAAAAAGCCTATAAAAATCTTTGAAAGTTCCCATTGAATACAAATTTACATTCAAAAAAAGAAAAAAAAAAAGGACCGGTTTCCATCTATTTTGGCTCATATTTATGAACATATACGAGACATCTTAGTAGTTATGTAGGTCTACAATTCTACAATTGAGTAAAGTTGAGTAATGAGATACCATCAATAATGTGGAACTCCAAAAGAAAAAACTGTAAAATAATCTAAAGGGCTAAACTAATTGTACTACAATTGAGCATTTCTAACCAATCGTGTTGGGTTTTGTTATCCAAATTCGATCCAAATTGGGTCTAGGGTTTCACGTTGTAGAACATTGGATTTAAAAATGTCAAAATAGGGTTCAAGAAGGAAAAATATGGATTGACGACGATGGACGGACACTTCCTTAACGCTCGAGCGAGATGAGCAAATTTGGAACAGGGAGTTCGTCGCCCGTCTGTCACTGAGCTGTCGTTAGAGCAATAGGCTGTCGACCGCTTATCGCTCGAGCGACGAGCTACGTATTTGTTTCCTTCTTTTTCGGTTATATTCAATTTTTGACCTAATTTCCATATTTTAGGTTAAATTTAGGGTTTGTTCTTGTCTCATATAAATAGAAAACTCTTCATTCAATTTAATAGATCTGAAGTTGCAGAAGTAGTATTTTTCTCTCCATTGGTTGTTAATAAAATATTCGATTCCTGTGCCAATTTCATCTTTTTGTTTATTTTTCTTTTAAATCTTGCTCTTACATATTTGTTTGTACGATCTATACTTCATATCGTGCCACATCATATCCTCAAATTCCTAACAAATGATATCAAAGCTCGGGTTCAACAGTTTCGCAGAACAAGGATTTGATTGTCTGAGGTTTTGGGCATCGATGACTACCATGAAGTATGATATTCCACTGTTGGATCGCAGTACAAGATTTTCGTTGTGGCAAGTGAAGATGAGAGTTATATTCGCGCAGATAGATTTGGATGATGCTTTGTTGAGATTTGATAAGATGCCCACAATTTGAACATCAGAGGAGAA
>CAIGRB010081677.1:38533-54757 GCA_903798255.1 Fraxinus quadrangulata | reverse complement strand
TTGTTTTCAGTTAATTAAATTAAATAATACATTATCAATCTAATTAAACATTGACTATAACATCAAAATGATAATATTATAAATAACATTGAAAATCATAATAATACCACTCTTTTAATATGCTTGTAAATACATGTCTGCTAACACAACTTTAACGTCATTTATATATTCACTTTATTCAAATGCTAAATTAATAAAATCCTAATAGTAGAATATTAATTCGAGAATGATACAAAATATTAATTTATGGATAATAAATTCAGTTTTGTTTGCTCTGTAAATTTTCATTTGAATCAAATAACGAACATGAAACTATTTTGGAGTATTGAATAATTTATAACGTGTCGAAATCATTAAACTGATTAACATATACATGAAAAGCATTATACTAATTATGTATCTAATATAATGATCGCAATATGTCAAAATTATCGAAACATAGTGTTAAACAAAATTTAATGTATTAATCGACTTGATCTAAGAGTTATAAAATCGAATGTATCACGTATACAAAAAGGGAAGAAGGCTAGCTAACCTTAATAAGAAAGTTTCATGAATGTTTTAACTTTGTATCAAAGGTAACGAAATAGGAAAGTTTCATTTTCCAATCTTAGGGCATTTGTTTTATGAATTTATTTATGCTAATTATACTCATTATAGTGTCAATGCCAAACAAATTCAAGGCCCCAAATTTTGCTCAATACGTGACCAATTTTCCAATATGTTGACCAATTATTGATTTTGTATTAACTAAACAAGCAGCAAATAAAATCTTATAACTTGATATTTGGAGTCAAGTTATGATAAGCTATAAAAAATAAACATAAAATAAAATAAGTGTATCATTTTATTTATTCTGATTTTAAATTGAATTATAAGCAAATTGTAATTAACTTTAATTGGCTTGTCAATAGGATCGGACGTTCAAGGTATAATTCTCAGTATAATATTATTAGTCATAATGACAATAAATGATTAATTAAGCATTAAACATATCATTAGGCAATATCATATTAAAAAAAGAAAATTAAGAAAAGAGAAACGTGGCATTACAAGCACATTCCTTTCCAATTAGACCAGTTATGTCAAAACCTACAAACACAAAAGTGACCAAATGAATGACAAGAAACATAGACAAAACAAAAATTTTAAGTGGAGAGCATGTCTTTGGAAGAATGAAACACAGCAATTTACTATCTATTGTTGAACATTGAATATTACCATCCATCTTTATTTACACTAACATTGTCAAATGTAAAAGAATAAATTTTACTCTCGCAATGATATTATCTAATAATGTGAATAATAGTGTTAACTATATTATTGTTGTTATGAGGGAACTCGATTATTTTAGAAACAATAATTTTCTATGCATACATCAAAGTATGTCTATATAGTGTGCAATTGTAACTCTATAATCTCATTTATTAATCATTTCCCATAAATTCGAAATTAAAGATATAATATCACCATATTTTTGCAAATTAGTTATCAATTTGTATTAACGAAATATGCTATTGTATTGGAACAAAGAATATTTTTACTTACTGAACGTACCTCGATTAAAGACATTTTTCACGTATGAGATGAAATGTTTGTTGTCCACTATTACTAGAGGTAACTCAACACCAACAACAAAACCATTCCCATTAGAGCTATGTCCTTAGAAAACATCCACGTGTCGAGTGTTGTAGTAATAGAATCAACGATCGAGGATGGACTATCAAATTGCAGTTGCGTTTGAGATCCACCAATAAACCCATGTTTGGCCACACATTTATTGTGGTGAAGGTTGAGGTGGGTGGTACCGATGTCCTTTGTCATACTAATCGTATATGATAGTATTTACATAATGCTTTACACTTTACGACTTTGTAGACCGTGCGACTTGTTAAAATCTATTTAAAGTAATCCCAATATTTTACTCATTTTCACCTTTCGCTTCTCTATTGTATTGAGAATATCTATTTCCACTTGTTCTATTTCGGGAATATCAATGTCTTCAAATCAACTGAATTACTATTCAAATTTGGAATATTTTCAGAAATGGGTATGTCGTTGTGACCAACAAATTTATTGTGAAATTGACTATGTGGCGTCATAAGTGATTCGCCACTGATACCGAACAAACCCTCAACAAATGATTGTAAATTCATTTGTGAATTGATAATAAAAGAATTTGAATGAAGATGAAATGATGAATGAATATGTAGAAATTAGATAATGGTAGGAATGTAAATTGTAATGTTAAAAAATATAATGTCGAAAATGTATTGTAATTTGTATAGTATGTAAATGATTGATTGAAAATTGTAATATGTAGAAAAATAATGAAGGTAGAATGTAGATTGCACAATAAGAGTATGAAAGGAGTAAGAGATTGTTGTTGTTGTGTGAAAAATAGTTAAATGGGGAGGGTATTTATAGAGTAAAAAAAAGAAGAAGAGGAAAAAAAGGGTGAAAAACAATAAAAAAAAGTTCAACGACCGTTGTCAATGGTCACATAAGTTAAAAAAGTGACCATACCGTTTTGGTCATTGTAGTGGCAAGCCATGAGCCTTGCTCTTCTACATTTATATCATCGATAACATTAAGTTTAACATTCTTCTATATAGCAGCAATTTACACTATTGATTTTAAACATATTAATCACATCACTGACCATTTCTTCCACTTAGAAGTGATGTCAAACTTGTTGTCGACTAAGAATGTACATATAACTTTACTTTGAATGCGTTTAAAATCAATTGTTTAAATTGTTGTCACAAAAAATAATGCCAAATTTAATACAATATATCATATACATGTAGCACGGTTCAAATCGAAAATATGGTCCTTATTCGAAGAAGGGTTTGCATGTTACTAAAATGGCCCGTCCCACCTCATTTTAAGCCACTAGAAGATTAATTGTACACTTGCTAGCAGGCTATAATTGGCAATTGAACTAGCTCGATTTGCTTTCGAAATTAAAGCTACTATTAATATTTATTTATGTTTGTCTAAGATCATTAATTAATTTAATTTACTTATATTTGAATTTACGTTTTCTTATATTTTGGTGAATCAACGGTGCTCAATAAGCCAAATCAATCACAATCCAGTTGGCACCACGTGTTCCATGAAACACCCAATCCTTTTCTCCACTAATAGGTTGAAAATTTTCAGTAATAACCTTATACGTAATTTGTTAGATCCCAAAACTTCTCTCTCGATCGTCGATTAACTCTTATCCTCAATTACACCAATTATATAGTTCAGGTTTAGCTGTTTGCAAAGGCGATCCCCTTTCTTCTGAAATAAAGAGCAACTTCCGATCCTCTGTCACCCTAAAACCCTAAACCTCTGTTTCTCTCAATATATCAAGCGAATTGTCTGGTAATTTTTACTTTTTTTTCCATTGGAATTGATTTTTTTAATTAGTTTCGCTGGCTCTTAATTAATTTATGCAAAACCCTAATTTATATACACTAAATATTTGATTTTTATGCTCAAATGAATCTATTTGTACATGTTAAGTTTTAGATAAATGATTAGTTTGCGAAATTATTATCGTTTTGTTTTATGAGTTCGAAATCAATAATGTATGTGTTTCTCTGGGTTTATTTTTATTAAGGAGCCTTTTTTTTTAAATGGTATTGATATTTTGGTTATTAGGCTTTTGAGTTGTTCAATTCGGTTATTTAGTGAATCTTGTTTGTGAGTTTGCACATAACTGCAATATCATATGATTGCTAGGACTCATTTTTTGTCCTATTAATATCTGTTCTTGAGGTATTTTGGTGTTTGGATTTATTTACAATTTATTTATTATTTTTACATTTCAGTGAATCTTTGTTGTTTAAGATTGCTTTGTGATGGAAAACTGTATTGCCATCGAGGACGGGTCTAAGTTAGGGGACAAAAATGGTTTAAACAATGAGGTTATGGAGTCAAGAGCAGAGGAAAATGCTGATTCAGGTTTGGATGGATCAAAGGACTCAGATGGGGATGAAGTATTTGAGGAGGCTGTGGCAGAGACTCCGAGGGTATATCCAGATAATAGGGGTGTGAATAAAGATGAAAATGTTGAGACAATTGCGACTTCAGAGAATAGTAATGAGAATTTAGATCTCGGCAATGAGGTTGAGAAGTTTGAAGAGGCAATTGGGGTTTCTGGTGCAATGCAGAATGCAGTTGAGGATTCTGGTGCAAAAGCTGAATTTTTTATTAATGAATCTTCTGACGAGAATCAAATTTCTGCAGAGAAATTTGTGATGGATGAAAGGAATAGGTTGATGGATGACAGTGCTGTTGAGAATGGCAAAGGTCAGACCATTCCTGTTGCTGATGGCAAAACTGGAAATCTAAATGATACGAATGAGTTCAATGAAAAGTTAGGCAAGTCTCCTGAGAATCCTGAAACAGGTGCATCAGATCCTGCAGAGATGAAGATCCGGGATGCAGACATAGAGGAAAACCATATTACTGAGGTGTCAGAAACTCAAGATGCCAGCGAGTTAAAAGGGGTCAATGTGGGCTCTGAGAAGCCTGACATGAAGGAAACCCAGATTCACGAGATTTCAGAGATTAAAGATGCCAATGAGGTGAAAGGAGGCGATACTGCTTCAGAGATGCCTGTGAATGGCGTGTCAGATCATATGAATTTGGCTGAAACTTTGACCCGTGAAGACCCAATCCTTTCAGACTCTGATGCTCTGAAAGAACATACTCATAAGTCTTCGTCAGAAACCCAAGATGGTAGTGTGATAAAGGGAGTTGCAACTGAACCTTGGCTAGAGTCTGAGTCCAATGAGAGTGTTTTGCATCATGATGAACCGACTGTTGTGGTTAATTTCAGAGAGCAAGTTGTAAAATCACTTATTTCTGGAGCCCAACTCAATGATGATGAGAATACAGAAGCTGAAAAACTAGAGTCACACAGTGAGGAAGCTGACGATCAGGATATTGATGTGGAAGAGCATGGGGGTATACCAGCCTCAGATGCTTCTGTGGCTGTTCAAGTGAACGAAAGTACTGGGCTCGATAATAATTTACTTGCTGAAGTTGAGGAAAGCACAACGAACCTGAATGTTGAGAGTTTACCTTCGGTAGAAGATTCCGCGGCTGAAAGTGTTGAGCAGCTCCATTTTGGCTCATCTGAATTGGTAGCTGAGAATTCTGGGGCTTCTCAACCTCAGCTTGTCTATGTAAGTGATGAAGTCTCCAAAGTTGTTGTCAAGGAACCAGAGAAGGAAGGACAGAAGGACGAGAAAGAGGAGCAGGTTGCTTCTAGGAATACAGAACATGAAGTGAGACCAGTTACTGATACTTCATCCTCCTCTAGCAACTCTTCCACTTCTGCCTCCGCTGCTCATACTGTAGTCCTTAAATGTGCTTCTCATACGGAGGAACCTGTTTCTCAGAATGTATTGAGCAATAGAGAAGAGATAATCAAACATGTAGCTGATATTTCTTCATCTAATGCTAACATTGCATCTCCTGCTCATCCTGCTAGCCGTGAGCATGCATCCCCACAGTTAGAAGCTGCTCAAAATATACTAGGAAACAGAGAACAGGTAATCAGGCCTGCAGCTGATATTCCTCCATCCAATATTAACTCTGCAACTCCTGCTCGTCCTGCTGGCCTTGGTCTTGCTGCTCAAAATATACTAGGAAACAGAGAACAGGTAATCAGGCCTGCAGCTGATATTCCTCCGTCCAATATTAACTCTGCAACTCCTGCTCGTCCTGCTGGCCTTGGTCGTGCTGCCCCGCTATTGGAACCTACTTCTCGGGTGGTACAGCAACCGCGAGTGAATGCAGCTGTTTCTCGAGTGCAGGACCAACTTGTTGAAGATTCAACAAGTGGGGAGACCGAGGAGTATGATGAGACCCGTGAAAAGCTCCAAATGATCCGGGTCAAATTTCTACGACTTGCTCATAGGCTTGGGCAAACTCCACATAACGTAGTGGTGGCTCAGGTCTTGTACAGATTAGGGTTAGCCGAACAGCTACGGGGGAGAAGTGGTAGTCGTGTTGCTGCCTTTAGCTTTGATCGTGCCAGTGCAATGGCTGAGCAGCTTGAGGCAGCTGGACAAGAACCATTGGATTTCACCTGCACAATCATGGTTCTTGGAAAAACAGGGGTTGGTAAAAGTGCGACCATAAACTCCATATTTGACGAAGTTAAGTTTGGTACTGATGCTTTTCAGTTGGGCACCAAGAAGGTTCAAGATTTTGTTGGGACTGTGCAGGGAATCAAGGTGCGCGTAATTGACACCCCTGGGCTTTTGCCATCCTGGTCAGACCAATGCCAGAATGAGAAAATCCTCCGATCTGTCAAACAGTTTATTAACAAAACAACCCCTGACATTGTTTTATATCTGGATAGATTGGATATGCAGAGCAGAGATTTTGGTGACATGCCATTACTGCGTACAGTCACAGAAATTTTTGGACCATCTATATGGTTCAATGCAATTGTCGTTCTGACTCATGCTGCATCTGCACCACCAGAAGGCCCCAATGGCACTGCAACAAGTTATGACATGTTTGTAACCCAGCGTTCTCATGTTGTCCAGCAAGCAATACGTCAGGCTGCTGGAGATATGCGGTTGATGAATCCGGTTTCATTGGTGGAGAACCACTTGGCATGCAGAACAAACAGAGCTGGACAGAGAGTGTTGCCAAATGGTCAGGTTTGGAAACCTCATTTGTTGCTTCTGTCCTTCGCTTCGAAAATTTTGGCTGAAGCGAATACATTACTGAAGTTGCAAGATAGCTCACCTGGAAAGCCATTTATCTCTCGAGCAAGATCGCCTCCTTTACCTTTCCTTCTTTCATCCCTTCTGCAGTCAAGACCCCAAGTGAAACTGCCATCAGAGCAATTCGGCGATGAGGATGATGCTTTAGATGAGCATCTGGATGAGTGCTCAGACTCGGAAGATGATTCAGAATATGATGAATTACCACCATTCAAACCATTGACTAAAGCACAGCTGGCAAAGCTTACTAAAGCCCAAAGGAAGGCATACTATGATGAACTAGAATATAGGGAAAAACTTTTCATGAAGAAGCAGCTGAAGGAAGAGAAAAAGCGGTGGAAGATGATGAAGAAAATGCAAGCAGCAGCTAAAGATTTTTCTCCTGACTTAGGTGAAAATGCAGAAGAAGAGACCAATGGTTCTGCATCTGTGCCAGTTCCTATGCAAGACTTGGCCCTACCTGCTTCCTTTGATTCCGATAATCCAACTCATCGATATCGTTATCTCGACTCCTCAAACCCATGGCTTGTGAGACCTGTCTTAGAACCTAATGGTTGGGATCATGACATTGGTTATGAGGGCATAAATGTAGAAAGATTATTTGTGGTTCAAGATAAGGTACCGATATCTTTTTCTGGCCATGTTTCAAAAGATAAAAAGGATGTCAACCTTCAAATGGAAATTGCAAGTTCAGTGAAGCATGGGAATGGTAAAGCAACTTCTGTAGGTTTTGATATGCAATCAGTTGGAAAAGACATGGCTTATACTCTTCGAAGTGAGACAAGATTTAGCAATCACAGAATAAGTAAGGCCGTTGCTGGTCTTTCGGCAACTCTATTGGGTGATGTTTTAACTGGTGGAATGAAATTAGAGGACAAATTGATTGTTGGTAAACGAGGTCAGTTGGTTGTCTCTGGAGGAGCCATTTTTGGTCGTGGGGATGTTGCTTATGGTGGTAGTCTGGAAGCAACACTGAGGGACAAAGATCATCCTTTAGGGCGTTTCTTATCAACTTTGGGGTTCTCGGTCATGGATTGGCATGGAGATCTTGCTATTGGATGCAATTCACAGACTCAGATCCCCATTGGACGACATACAAATTTGATTGGCCGCGTCAATATAAATAACAGGGGGTCTGGACAAGTTAGTATTCGTATAAACAGCACCGAACAGCTTCAGATAGCCTTGATCAGCTTAATTCCTCTGGCTAAAAAGTTGTTTGGTTATTCTCAGCCCATGCAGTATGCGTGATGATGACATTTGAGTCATCCATGATGTGGCTGCTGTTGGATCGACCGAGATTATTTTTTTGGTGGCCATCCTTTGTGAATTTGCAATAAATATAGGTATCGAGGTTCATTCTTCTTTTCAATCATAATGCTGAATTTTTTCATGTTATTATTTTTGGTATCTTTTTTAATGTTGTCCACAAGTCAATCTCGAAGCACTTCTTATCTTGTAGATTGGTATTCCTTTAGACTGACGTGAAGTCCACCTTTTCCTTTTTAGTGCTGGCCACTGTAGAATTTATGATGTTTGTAACTTTGGACTCTTCTAAAGAGAACCATTCGAAGGAATAGATCTAATAACAATACTAATAACAATGGATTTTTTAGTTTCTACATTTATGATATGGGACGTCACTTCCTCCTTAATGCTGCCTGCATACATTAATAGCCTGATAAATTCTATTTTTTATGTCATCAAATCATTGAAATAAGAGAGATTAGGAAGTATAAATCTGGTACTTATATCTGACAACACGAATTTTCGATACCTATATGTTGCTTTAAAAGTGATTTCCAATACTACTTGTCACCGGTTATGTCCAAACATTGGATTGTTTAGATTCCACTTTGTTTGCATTTGCTTGTGGATCATAAATTGCTATTTTGTGTTTTTCTGTCATTCTTGGTCGCAGATATCCCTCATTTCCTTTTCGCTGTCTAAACTTTATTTCCCTTATTTGCTTGTTTTGCCTTTGTCTTGACGATTCCCTATCGATTCTATCTATGCAGATGCTTCCTCTGTCCAATAGGTGGGTAGAAGATGGAAAAATACTGTCAATTAGAAGTTTTTCTGTGGAAATCACGAGGCATCACCCGTTTGAAGAACTTGGTTTTATTGTTTTTGTTTACTTCTTTTTAGCACCTAAATGGAACGTGTATATTATTAATATTATTATCAAGTAAAGTTGTTGGACCAATTTTGGAGGATGAGATTTTTAGTCCCACAACATAACTGAGTTAGATAGGTTTGTTGCATATGTTGATTATATTGTATCTTGATTCTGTCATGAATAAGCTGTTCCCCTCAGGGCCACTGAGGTGAGTACCCGATTGTAAATTTCAGAATTATGTGAGATTAATCGAGGTGTGCGCAAGCTGACCCAGACATCCATGGTTATCAAAATAAAAATGAATAAGCTGTTGTGCTACTCGGGTTTTCCTGGCCGAGGGGATACTTAAAAGTAATTTTTGACTTTTACACTTAGCTAAAAATGCTCTTTTTGTGGTTGTTTTGGAACTGTTCAATTCTCTAAATTGTATGTGCCCTACAGGCACTGAAACAGCTTGTAAGTCTTTTAGTTGCCTTTTTGATAAATAAGCCGATATTTTTATGAATAGCTTGTCTTTATCAATTAGTTTGTGTGATTCAATTCAACTGTAGACGAAAATGTGCAGTAGAATTTGAATTAACAGAACACTAAATTTGTTATTATAGAAGTTAATTGAAGAGGATTTTTAAATCTTCAATCGATTCATTCAACAAGAGCTAATTAATTAAGGGGTAATTACAAAAATACCTTTAAAATGAGAGATGATTTGAAAAATTATATGAAAAGTTTTTAGGAAGTAAAAAATACTGTGTAAAATAAAAAAGTGACACAATGTCACTTTTTTTTTAAATAAAAATTGTCACCTTTTTTTTTTACTTTTTTTTTTAAAAATTGACCCACTCAAAAAAAGTGACAAGATTTTAAAAAAAATGACGCACACTTAAAAAGTGATACAAACTCAAAAAAAGTGACGCAAACTCAAAAAAGTGACACAACAAAATAGTACCATCTATTTGTACAGCACCAATAATCAAGTATGTGATCGATAAAAAAATGACAAACATTAAAAAAAATGATAAAAATTCAAAAAAATAATCAATATCACTTTTTATTTTTTTTATAAAAACTGTCTTTTTTTTTTAATTTTTTGTTTTAAAAAGCGACACAAACACAAAAAAAGTGACAATTTTTTTTTTTTCAAAAAAAAGGGATAAAACACTTAAAAAGTGATGCAGACTCAAAAAAGGTGACATACCAAAATAGCACCATCTATGACATACATTCGATTGTTCAAAAACACTTAGCACAGTACAGTTTCATGCATATCTAATAACATATGTGTCAATTTGTTTAACAAATGAATATAATATACGCATAAATCATGATTTCATTGAGATTTGAAAATTTAATTGTCACAAGATTCATATATACAAAGCAATTTTCTTTAATATATATATATATCCAAACACATTTGGAAATAAAAAAAGTTGATTTGAAAATTTAATTATCGAAAAGTGACTCTTTCTTCTTCTCGAGCTTAAACAAGCATGATTTCTTCCCCACAACCATCCGCTATTGGGCTGCCACCATCAGTCCATGCCATAGCTCAACTACAACGACACTACAGCTACTCCCAACAACCCCTTAACCCACATGGCCGAGTGAGAATAACAGTTATTGTTGCAACCCTGACAATCAATTCACCACCATTTCTGCCACCAAATTTGGACAATAGCATTCCAAATTCTAGCAGACGTAACACCAATGCCGACAACTTGTGTGTATATCGGTTTGGAATCCAGTTTCACTTCCACCGACTATACCTCTAACACTAGTGGTTTCACCGCCAGCACTTCCATCGGCTGTACCTCAACCACAAGCATCCCCTGCACCTGTCCAACAGCCACCATCGACACCAGCCCTAGCAATAAAGGCACCCACTCTCGCTCCTGCTCCCGCACCCACGATGCCCCTACCAATTCCACCACATACGACACTGCCAGCACTTCCACCGACTGTACCTCAACCGCAAGCATCCCCTGCACCTGTCCAACAGCCACCACCAACACCAGCCCTAGCAATAAAGACACCCGCTCCCACTCCCGCACCCACAATACCCCTACCAATTCCACCACCTACGGCACCACCAGCGCCAATGCCACCACCACAGCCTATAGCGTCACCAGCTCAGCACCAGGTTTGGTTCTCCCACCTATCAAGAATGACGGAATCGTGGTTTTGGGTTGATTTGGAGATTTCTCTTTGTAATCTATTGGTTTGGGGCTTTTGGGTTTTTTGGGCGATTTTGGGGTTGGGGACGGAAATTGGAATTTGGTTTTAACAATTGGACGTAATTAATACTTCATTAAAATGTTTAATTAGAGTTTAAGGGTATTAATCAAAAACACTTAAAAAAAAAGGTACTGGGCCTAATTTTCTCATTAATTTATAAATGAGACCATTCCAATTAGTAAAAACAAAACCGTCACCTTTATATTTATTTTTATATGATTAGGTCCAAATCAAGTGAGCGGCCATGATACAATCAATAAGAATTAAACAAAGAAAATAGCATTTTAACTAATGGAGAGTGGATCAATAATGCAATACCATGACATGGTACTCAACAACAGCATCACCGGAGGTATTATTGTACCAAACATTTTCTAGGGTGGCGACACCGCGAGCCAGACGGAAAACACCAGAGCCGCCAACAATTGGCAGTTCACGATACCGATTATGGAACGGATTGTACCCACTTACAGCTAGCATACTATCATTATACTTTCCCTCTGTGAACACAATATTAAACGTCATGTGTAGCCCTACTTCTTGGAGTGAAGACGATCCGAAGAGACCACTAGCTCGACCCACAACCTTTGAATCGGGTTCGGGTCCTTCTGTTAATAAGTCATCCATGGTGGCGATTAGGCCAAAAAAGGTGGGTGATTGGGCGGTGGCGTTGGCCATAGCCACCGGAATATTTGTCGGATTCTGGCCACTTACAATGTCATGCAGGTAGAAGTGAAACTCTGTGAGCTTTTCTTTTGCATTAGAATGTTTCTTGAACCATTTTCTTACTGCTTTTGGGCCTTGAGCAACTCCATTGCCATTAGCAAATACCAATATTGAACAAATGATTAAAATTACGTAATGTTTCTCCATCTCTCTACCGAAAATAATGGTGACTATCAATTACAAAGAAATGTATCTATGTATGTATATGTGTGTGTATATATATATAGACACACACACACATAGTTGCTAATATTTGGACAAGGTTTAGTCTAAGAAATAATTTTTAATTTTTCAAAAGCCCCGACCCTAAATCTCGATGTGTAGTATGTTTAAAAAATCTATACTTTGGACATAAGTATCAATGATTTATTCTTTCTATGAGATTTAGCAGCCTTTGCAACGTACTACTATATCCTTTTGTTTATAATATTACTTTTATAAAACATTTTAAATTTTGTTTTAGACATCAGATCTGCACTCACATAAAGTTCATTCTTTTTTCTAAAAAAATATTATGCAATAATTCTGCGCACACAAAAACTTAAAGCATTAAATGTAAATAATATGTACATGGAGCTGGCTTTTGGAACCATCCCTTTGTTTAAACACCTAATTATGCGGATAGTACTTTTGAATTTATTGAAACGTGTGATTGAAAATGAAGTTTGACATTTATAAATTTTTTCAAATGGTATTCAAACATGTCCTAATATGTGCAATTTTCATTCATTGTTTAATTCATGCACAATTGTTATGTGGTGATGCGAGACTTAAATTTCACTCAATTGTGTTTTCTGATACCATACCAGTCTATCTCATTTAAAAATTGAACATATTAGAGTCGATGGTCGCGTTGTATTTTGCTCAAAGAATATATGCTTATGTACGAACTGATATTAAGCCCTAGATGGGGTTATTGGGGTTCTTTTCCTTGAACTCCAAAGATGTTTCGTGATGTAAAGCTAAAATAAAATAGATTAATGACATGGCTTATCATATGTATATATAATTATTGATATTTTTTGAGATAAAATAAATATCGATACGTAAGAGCTTTTGCGTTGTAAATGTCATTGCAATCAACTTCTTCAGGAAATAAAATTGCAGAAGAGGTTACTGGTTCGGTCAACATGGAAAAAGGTAATTGAAACAAAGATGGTGCAAAAGGGAGATGCACTTAGAGATCGTGATGTAGAAGATACGAGGTAGGGTTACAAAAATAATTGGTTTCTTTACAATTTTATCTTATTCTGATAAGAAAGCACTCTCGATCTAAACTCTGGGCTGGTCAATTTTTTAAAATTTGTAATTGCATTGGGTGTAAGCACATCATAAAGGAAAATGCTAATTCAATTCAACAAACACGCACACCTACCAGCCTCCCAACTCTCAGACCATAGCAACACCAGCAACAAGCATAGTTTTTGGCAAATAAATATATGACTTCGATGCTCTCAAAAAAGAGAACATGAATCGGCTTTGACGTTCCAAAACAAAGGAAGGGCTCCCACTAGAAAATATGCCGAAATAGCCCCATATTGAGCACTACATTCCTATTAGCTAGAGCATATGAAATAGTTTGTCCCACTTAGGATACATTTTTACCTCCAAATAATGATCATCAATGTGTAATTAAAAATATACAATACAGATTCTTTTTTTCGAAATACTATTTGAAAACATTGATGTGGTTTTTCTATTTGTCGCGTTGCTCGACCCTTGTGTTTGATCAGCTGACCAAACTGCAGAGTTCCTCTTCGAGTAATTGGTTTATAATTGTGTTATAGTTTGCTTGAGCAGGTCAGCTTATTGTTGTTTATTCGCTTATGACAATAAGGAATGAAACAAGAGTAAACTGTATTGTATTAGCTGGGCAAATGGTTTCTGATTTGGTTACCTCAGAATTTTCTAGCACCACAACTGGGACGAACGTGTTCAGATCTTAAATAATTAAATTTGAGTTGTACAACTTCTTGTTGTTAACATAATTTAAATAATAAATTTGTTACCGATCATCTTCAAAAGATTTTCTATTTATAATATATAGATAACATATTTAAATTTAAAAAGATATCTTTTTATATACTCTCTTTTGCTCTTCATTTTATTTTTATTTTTTAAAAAATATTTATTAATTTCTCCCCATCTTTTATTTAACATATTTTTTATATGTTCATAATCAATTCAAATATGATTTGTTGTAATTTAAAAAATAAATAATTGAAATCTATAACTTATTAAATACAATCATTATGAAGTAAAAATAGAGAGTGAGTTTGATTCTCAAATTTGAAGACTTGAATTCACTATCTATTTAAAAAGAAAAAAAAAATCCTTTTAAGTATCGACTCTATAAAATAAAATACATTTTGTGTTAAAAAAGTCTCTTGAAAATACTCTAATCGTATAAACTTTCGGCAAGTCCAAGAGCTGATTTAGTGTTCGCATTTTAATATTGAAATATTATGTGTGTATCCTGTCAACTTTTGCAATATTCGAGAAATAATATATCTGACATTACAAGTAGATTGCTATATAGTTTTAAGAATCATATGTAAAGCGTGGTCTAGGGAAGATTCCATGTTAAGAAAGTAGTTTTTTTGCCAACCTTTTCTTTACCTCGCTGCCATATCCTAAAAAAACAAAATTAGTCCTTGGACCAATGTCCATTAATCCTCGATGGAAATGTATATGGTCTGTGAAGTAAATTACATAAATAAATATTTTTTCTTTGGACTGAATTACTTAACTCTGAGTAGACACAGTTAATGTTTTGATTAGTGTTTAACCCTAGTTAAGTATTGTTTTTCAATTAGTGAACAACAGAACAAGTTATTGATGATTGATGATCAGATTACTTTAGTATTTTGATCTTCATGCTAGCTAGCATTAGTATTTTTTTTCTATTAATTTGTTCTAAAAATATGGATGAATTTTCACTTGTAGTAGTATCTATAACTCCCTTTTGTACGAGTATATAATTGGGATATGGGATTGGAAAAAGCCACGAGTACAGAGAATTCTTGACAGAATCATTATCGATGTTGACGTGGCAGCAGATGATTTGATTGCTTTTTTTTCTCTTTCCATCATTCAATCAATTTCTGCAATATGTTGTCTGTCAAAATTTTCTGTACTTATAATATGATTGTATGAATTACTTCGGTGATTTCAATTTATAGTTAAGGTCCCTAACCTTTCTAAATAGTGCAACGGGGTTTATAATCTCCAAATTTTGGTATGTCATATCAAAACTTTGAAAAATTATGCAGTCAAAGGACCTTTAGACTTTGGATTGTAACCATCCAAATGTCAAATTCAGCCTTTGAATCGAATTTGCCCACTTATTTAATCATAATTTATGCTCTGTTAACTAGGGAATGTAATAGATTTCAAAATTTGCTTTAGCCTCTCCTTTAATTTTGTTAGCCGTCTCTTTCGAACCACAATTTGTGTGTGCATGATAAAAGTACGCAAATTTTTTTGGATGATGGATGTATTGCTTGGAGTCATATTTCAACCATCATGATGTGGTTTTCATCAAACTGAGAGGGGAAGGAGAGGGTGTCTATACTTTTAAAAAGTGCACAAGCTGAACTAACGGAAATTTAGATGGTTACAATTCAAAAACCTTCATCTCCATATTTTTTCAAAGAGAGAGGTAGTGTTAATCATCGGGTTATAATTCTTAACCAGGGTTAACACTACTCGGAAAGCACGTGCAGTTTTTAAATGAAAGATGCTTGTTGCCCACTTGGTTCCCACCTCAAATCTCAAGTCAAGGGATCCTCAAATATTTTATGCTTCTTTATATCATGTTTACATTTAAAATTCAAGTGATAGGAGCTTTTATAACATTATAGACTAATCACATAACTTATATATGAACCCTTTTGTGCTAAGAAATGATCTCTTAAGTATCTGTGCTTAACGTATCCTAAATACTGGTGACATAACAAACCAATTAATAGGTGAATAAATTCATTACACATCCTATGAATTAGATGATCCATAAATTAATTGGCATTTATCGCTGTTAGGAGACCTTTAATCTACTAAAATAAAGAACAAATATTATTTTATTTATATTTTTTCTTCTGAATGCAAGCACTGTATGAAACCCAAGAGAAATGCTATGTTTTGATATCCAATGAATTCCGAGCGATAATGTAAACGTTGGATTAAATTATTACCAACAACCAAGTCTAAAAGCTCAACCCGAAATCAACGTCAGCCGTTGAAAATAACTTAAATAATTAAGGAAAAAAATTCACAATTAAGCCATTAACTATGCACAATTCAAAAATCGAATTTTAAGTTTAATTAATGCAAAAATTAGGTATTTATTAATTAATTAAATATATTTTATTAATTAAATATAGTAAAGTCATAATTATACAATTA
>CAIGRB010081677.1:0-18258 GCA_903798255.1 Fraxinus quadrangulata | reverse complement strand
TGGATATCTATCATGGGTGAAAGTAAATCCACTTCGAGTTGGGTGTTTACACTTGGAGAAGGGGCAATTTCTTGAAAATCAAAGAAACAAATATGTATAACACACTCAACTATGGAATCCAAATTTGTTGCACTATCGGACACCGGGAAGGAGGTTGAGTGACTTAAGGATCTCCTATATGAGATACCATTGGGACCGTAGAATACATCTTCAATACCTATCATGTGTGATAGTCAAGCCACATTAGCAAAAGCTTACAATAAGGTATACAATGGAAAGTTTAGACATATGAGTCTAAGACATGACTACATAAGGAAATTAATCAAGAGTGTAATAATTTTCTTAAATTATGTAAAGTCGATTGAGAACTTGGCATATCCTCTAACTAAACCTCTAAATAGAGATTTAGTGAATTCTACTTCGAATAGGATGAGGTTGAAGCTCTTGAACTAAAAAGGTCCACCAATGAAGGCAACCAAACTTGTCATTACTTAAAAGGTAATCCATGGGGTTCATATGGTAATAAGAAGTCATTCGATATGTGGATAGTTTTAACATTATCGATATCCGCGATAATGTCGGTTGTTATTGAAGTGAGGGATGAGTTTTAAACTCTAAATGAAGTTCAATACTAAGTACAAGTATCTTTAAAAATAACAAAGATATTAAAAAAATTTCACATAAACAAACTTCGAGAGGTAGAGAGTTAGAGTTTTTCTCTTAAAAGTTTGTTGAAAAGGATGAGCGCAAGACCATAATAGCGCTAAACGAGTTTGAAAAACTTGAGAACACGTAATACTCGTGTGTGTGTTCGAACCGGTATTGTCATACGAAATAACTGGTTTAAAGTTTCATGCTATCTTTTATTCCGACTTACTCTATTTGAATTACACTATGGTTATATTCAAATCGAAAGATATTTAATCCTTATGCATAAGTATCATATATTTTGAATATGAGACTTTATTGAATTTTGAACAAGTGGGGAATTGTTGAGAAATTGTGTTCAAACCCAATTAAAATATGCGTGGAATGATAAAGGAGAAAAATGGCCAAATTTGTGGCCTATGCAATTGGCCATGAGGTGGCATGGCCATCAACAAGCAGTCGAGCCCCTGTTACGAGCTCCTTTATGTGACCGCATAGATGAATTTTTAGGACCGTTGGAGGCCCTTTTTTGACCGTTTATTTTTTAAACTTGGTGGCTTTTCATTCAAATTTTGGCACTATTTCATGCTTCAGGTCAACACTTATATATAAAGGATCTATGTTCAATGCAAAATAGATATGAAAAACACTTGAGATCCATATATATTTGAAAATCAAAGATCAAAACTCATTCTTCATCATATTCAGAATTTTCATTTATGTTCTTCAAGTTTTGGGGATTACACTTTATGGTTAAGTGCTTAATCCTTACAAGGTTTGTTTAATTCTTCAAACTATTTGCCGGTTAACCTTCAAGCATAATTTTCAATCCGTGAGGGGCAAATATAGTTTGAGGATAGCAATCACGCTTTTAAACGTTAAAGTTTGTTCCTAGTTTGTTCGTATTGTTCCTAGTTTGTTCGTATTTTGTTTATCTCGTTGCTGCCATATTTACGTTGTTTATTATCCAATTCCAGTGCTTTATACAACATACAATATAGTTTAATAAGTAATAAGTGAATTTAAGAGTCTGAATTATTGCGCCAGCATAGGTAGATTTAGGTGGGTTCGTGTGGGGTCAACTGACCAATAAAAATTTTATAGTCCCTATTCCTCTTACTTTACAGGTAAAATTGTTTCTCATTATCACTTGTCCCCCAATAGTCCTTTAAAAATCAAGGAAACAGTCTTTATTTGGGCACATATAAAAAGAACAACTTGAATCAAGAATCTATTCACCACTCAATTGTTTTTTCATATTAACAAGGACCAAGCCAAAATTAGACTTAACTCTATTATACACTAAGCATTACCCCTTTCATCAAACTTGTTATCTTTCAAGTCATTTTTCTTTTTAAAATAGTTTTTAACAAAATTTCCCAACTTCCCTAAGTAATAGCATTTCTAACCTTTAGTCTTAGCTTTGGACTTATGCTTATCATTGAATCTATTTTATTTTCAATAAAAGGTTTAAGATGATAATTTCATTTACCAAAACTTTTCCCCTTTACTAGCAAACCATCTCCAATTAGATTATTATCACAATCATATTTTAGCTCTAGAGCCTTATTCCTTAAAGAATTTATTATTATATCAGTAGTAAGTTCTTCCTTACCATACTCTAGAGCAATCATGATGTCTTTATATATGCCACTAATGGAGTTTAAAAAGACTACAACCATCTGATCTTTTGAAATTTTTTCATCACTGTTAGCCAAGTCCTGGGTAAGTTTTGTAAATTTATTCAAGTTTTCATCCAAATCAACCGAGGGATTCATTTTGAAAGAAAAGATAAACACTTATTTGGAGTAGTCTTTATCACATACTTTGCATGAAGTTTGGTCCACAGTTCAAAGACAATTTTAGTTTCACAATTACTTCTTATCACATTTTCAGAAGTACAAGAAAATAGTACTCCAGACAACTTCTTCAAATTCAACTTTCTTTGTAGGAAGTAATTCAACAAGCCAACTATCATCTAAGGCCTTGAAACATCTCATTTGCATTAAGATAGCCTTTATTTTTTGACTCCATAAATTGAAATCAATTTTTCTATCAAACCGACTTACTTCAAATTTAGCAGAAACCATGTTATAGTCAATTAAGACAAACAAACAGAAGACAACTAACACAATATGCAAAAAAAGCAAGAGTACAGATTGGTGGCAAACAGAAAATCATGGTAATACGTACAACAGTACAAGATTTTCAAGTATTAGGCACTTGCAGAGAATTTGGAGATTAAAACACTAAAGAAAATACTGTAACAGAGATCTCAAAATAATGTTTCACATATTCCTCTAACAAGATTCTCCAGGTGCACACCCGTACTTGATTAATCACAGATTCCTAATGCCTCGTAGGAGACTTTTGACAAAGACTAAGATCAAGGGGGTTTTTAGTGCACGGTATATCAAGGGAAAAATCAAGAAACCCTAAATATCTGAAAAATGAACTTTATAAAAGTTTAGAAAGATCTCACCTATCGAGTTTAAAACTCGATATTATGTAATATTGCTTTAACAGCAATTCCAAAGATTTAGATCCTTTTCAAATCAACCAAACTTCTCCAAGATCCAAGTATCTTGTTCCTCAGTTTAATTGCTCTGATACCACTGTTAAGCCAGGAATACATGATATTAGATCAAGAAACAAGAATACCAAAATCTTCTTTGAAAATAAAATACAAAAAATTAAAAGAACATAATCGATATATTTCGGTCTAAGTCCCGGAGGTTCGGTGACCATTTCTAACACCTACATCTCTTGTTAAGCATCTAAAAGTTGGCTTATGCCCGGTTCCACTATAACGTCCAAAATGGAAACAAAGGTTACAATAATATTCAGCCAATCACAAAGAAGAGGTACAGAACACTTATCTCTCTCAAAATACAGCAATCGATCTACACGAACCACACAGATTCGCTTCAGAACCTCAAAATCAACAAGTCAGAAGTACAAACACTTCCTAACAGATATTCACTCAGAATATCATCACAAGGAGGCTACAATATTACATATTAACTTCTCAAATCAATAATTTGAGAATGAGTTACAGAGAGATAAAAAACACAGAGAAACCCTCAGAAATGACCCTCTCACAAAGAGAATAGAAATGAAAACCCTAAAGCCAAAAGTTGAGAATGCTAATGGTGAAAGAACCATCCAGAATTCAAACCAACAACCAAGATCTATCCACGTGCGCAATCCGATTGAAAGTATGATTAACAAAGTCGCATTTGGCAAACGCCTTTTTCACAAATTATGGGAGCATCAATAATGAACCCGGTTCAATTCCCACATACCCTTTTCAATTGGACAAAATAAGAGTATTAAATTCAAAATCACCTAATCAGTGCATGCGTCCAACCACATAGTAGAGTTTACTAGTCTTACTTTACAAACTTTTATTTATAAAAGAAGAGTAGAGATAAGCCTCTAATTCTACAAAAATAATAGTCTTAATTATACTAAGATAGACTTTCGATCTTCATGATTATTACTGTAACGTATATTGTCGAAAATTTGACTATCTCAATTAAAAGAATAAATAAAATGAACAGAAAATAAAATACAGTAAATGAAGCGAGGTATGCCAAAACAAATCTCATTAAAACAAATTTCGTTTCCCAATAAAGTGTAAACGAGATTATGGACGTCTGTCTCCCAAGATACAACGCTCCTTAGAAAGTCGATACTATGCAATACCAACATTATCGGTCGAACCAAAAAATGATCATACTCGAACGGAATAACCAAGAATTTTTTGTAATCAGAATTTGGAGAGAGAATGAATTTAGAAATCAATTGTATTTTAATTGATTTGGTGTGTCAAAAAATGAATCTGGAGTTCTCTATTTATAGAGATTGAAGTATCTCATTTAATGAGTGTGTGACATTTCATGAACCAGTACACCACTTGGTCTGATTCGTCTTAGTCATTGGATCACACCATTTCATGATCTGATGGCCCAGNTTTTAGCCATTGGATCGCACCATTTCATGATCGACGGTCCAGATTAAACCATCATACCTATTAACTTTATTCTGAATAGTCACCAGCCCTGCAGACGCCATGCGTACGTCCAGCTGAACCAGCCGCCATGCAGGACGAAGTGACGTAACCTTTGACGTGTGTGCCACCTAGGATGCCAACTCATTGAGCCCCTCATTGCCATGTCATCGAACCATGAGTCCATTTTATCATCTTTAGGGTGTTTCTTATCAACTTTGGGGTTCTCGGTCATGGATTGGCATGGAGATCTTGCTATTGGATGCAATTCACAAATGTGAGTTCGCTAGATCGTTAAAGAGAGATCACATTTGCAAATCGAGGCTTATGCAACGTGGACCCTTCTAGTTCTGCGTGACCTTTCTAAGGAGTCAATTACGGTTCGACGTTCGTACACATGATTACAACTTCATAAAGTGCGACCATATATAAACTAGTCTTTGCCTTTTTTATTTTCCTTATGTGGGACAAACTATAATAATTTTCACTCCAACACATAAACAGCTTTAATTGGGTTACTTTGAACTCCAATTTTTTATTCACCCAAGCATAGTTTTTGGCAAATAAATATGACTTCGATGCTCTCAAAAAAGAGAACATTAATCGGCTTTGACGTTCCAAAACAAAGGAATGGCTCCCACTAGAATATATGCCGAAATAGCCCCGTATTGAGCACTACATTCCTATCAGCTAGAGCATATGAAATAGTTTGTCCCACTTAGGATAATTTTTTACCTCATAATGATCATCAATGTGTAATTATATATGCCAATTCAATTTAATTTATTTCAATTCTATTTAACAGTCTCTATGGACTAGTATTTTCAAGTCATTAACAAATAATCATATATTGCTTGTTACTTCATTTTGTTACCTATACTACTGCATCTAGTAATTACTCGACCTCTTATTATCAATGAATTTTGGGTTTCAACTTCAAAATTCAAAAAATAGTATTCCGTGGGATAAAATTACAAATTCGGACTCATTAAAACCATCTAATCTAATCCACAATTTATGTTATTATTTCAGGGTATATATCAAATTTTTCTTTGTACAAGTGTTTCCTATTTTTTAAATTTGAGATAGGCGCATATAAAAATTTTCCCTTTTTCTTCGTAGTGGATAATTAACAAAATAGACTAAAAACAAAAACTAATTAAAAATATACAAAACCGATTTTTTTTTTTCCGAAATACTATTTGAAAACATCGATGTGGTTTTTCTATTTGACAAATTTTTCTATATCGAAATTTGCGTTGCTCGACCCTTTTGTTCGATCAGTTGACCAAACTGCAGAGTTCCTCTTCGAGTAATTGGTTTATAATTGTGTTATGGTTCGCTTGAGCAGGTCAGCTCATTTGTTTATTAGCTTATGAAATTTGGTTATCTCAGAATTTTGTAGCACCACAACTGGGACGACGTGTTCAAATTTTAAATAATTTAAATAATAAATTTGTTACCTTCTTTTAAGAACATATTCAAAAGATTTTCTATTTATAAAGAGTATCTTATATATTATCTACAGATAACATATTTAAATTTAAAAAGATATTTTTTATATAATCTTATAATACTCTCTTTTGCTCTTCATTTTATTTTTTTAAAGAAATATTTATTAATTTCTTCCCATCTTTTATTTACCATATTTTTTTATATGTTAATAATCAATCAATTCAAATATGATTTGTAGTAATTTAGAAAATAAATAATTGAAATATGTAACTTATTAAGTCCATGTTTGAGCTCCATTTTTGGGAAAAAAAAAGAAATTCATTCTTAAATGGTGTTTTGAATAAAATTATATTCCACGCAAATTCATTTCAATCTCACATTTTTCAATAAAATTATATTACACACAAACTCAAAATTTTTTCTTATTTTTTGACCAAACATTTTTCATCAATACACTACTCAAAAATGCATTCTTTTGACAAAATGGGGCTCAAACTATACAATCATTATGAAGTAGAAATAGAGAGTGAGTTTGGTTATCAAATTTGAAGAGTCAAATTCACTTTTAAAAAAAAAAAAATTCTTTTGAAGTATTAACTCTATAAAATAAATACATTCCGTGTTTAAAAAAATTCTTGAAAATACTCAACGGTATAAGCTTTCGGCAAGTCCATGAGCCGATTTAGTGTTCACATTTGAAGATTGGAATATTATGTGTGTATCCTGTCAACTTTTGCAATATTCGAGAAATAATATATCTTACTCGCATTACAAGTAGATTGCTATATAGTTTTAAAAATCATATGTAAACCGTGGTCTAGGGAATTAAAATGATTCCATGTTAAGAAAGTAGTTTTTTGCCAACTTTTCTTTGCCTCGCTGCCATATCCTAAAAAAACCAAAATTAGTCCTTGGACCAATGTCCATTAATCCTCGATGGAAATGTATATGGTCTGTGAAGTGAATTACATAAATAAATATTTTTTCTTTGGACTGAATTACTTAACTCTGAGTAGACACAGTTAATGTTTTGATTAGTGTTTAACCCTAGTTAAGTATTATATTTCAATTATTGTACAATAGAACAAGTTATTGATGATTAATGATCAAGATTACTTTAGTAATTTGATCTTCATGCTAGCTAGCATTAGTATTTTTTTCTATTAATTTGTTCTAAAATTATGGATGACTTTTCACTTGTAGTATTTGTAACTCCCTTTTGTACACGTATATAACTGGGATATGGCGTTGGAAAAAGTCACGAGTACAGTGAATTCTTGATAGAATCATTATCGATGTTGATATGGCAGCAAATGATTTGATTGTTTTTTTTTCTCTTTTCATCTTTCGATCAATTTCTGTCAAAATTTTCTGTACTTGTAGTATGATTGAATAAGGTTACTTTGGTGGTTAAAAATTTCAATAGAATTATAGTTAAGGTCCCTAACCTTTCTAAAAGGTGCAATGGGTTTATAATCTCCAAATTTTGGTACGTCATCCAAAACTTTGAAAAATTATGCAGTCAAAGGACCTTTGGACTTTGGATTGTAACCATCCAAATGTCAAATTCAGCCTTTGAATCGAATTTGCCTACTTAATTAATCCTAATTTAGCTTCTCCTTTAATTTTGTTAGCCGTCTCTTTCAAACCACAATTTGTGTGTGCATGATAAAAGTATGCTTTTTTGGATGATGGATGTATGGCTTGGAGTCATATTTCAACCATCATGATGTGGTTTTCGTCAAACCGAGCGGCGAAGGAGAGGGTGTCTCCACTTTTAAAAAGTGCACGAGCTCGATTCACGTTCTGAACTAACGGACATTTGGAAGGTTACAGTTCAAAAACCTTCAACTCCATATTTTCTCAAAGAGAGAGGCAGTGTTAATCATCAGGTTATAATTCCTAAACCAGGGTTAACATTACTTGGAAAGCACGTGCAGTTTTTAAAAGAAAGATGCTTGTTGCCCACTTGGTTCCCACCTCAAATCTCAAATCGAGGGATCCTCAAATATTTTATGGTTCTTCATGTCATATTTACATTTAAAATTCAATTGATAGACATTTAATACACTCATCACATTTAATACACTCAAGTGATAAATGTGATGTGTTTGAATATTCAGAGCTTTTATAACATTATTGGCTAATCAAATAACTTATATATGAACTCTTTTGAGCTAAGAAATGATATCTGTTAAGGGCCTTCAGAGGCCTTCCACCTAGTCTATCCAGGTCATCCGCCACGTATTGCGCTACTTTTTTTTTGCGCTTCCACGTGGTGGACAAACTGAATTTATATTGGATGAATTGAATTTGATGCCCCGAACCGAAACTCTATTACTCCCTTGTAGAAGAGCCAAACTCATCCGCCAATACATGACGGATGCAGAGGCACGCATTCCACAGTCATTGCACCTTACATCCATCTCGCCCCATCTCTACTAAGATCTTATATGAGACCTCCCCAAAATCAAGTCCTCAAATTGACTGATGAGATGTGTGGCAGGCTATAAATGGTCAACTCATGCTGCTATGTCAGAAATCATTTAATGCCCGCCAATCTATGGATTGATAGATTGACGCTTATAAAAGAATTGCCATCCGGGATCCGAAGCCACGGGTCTCCCCATCCAACAGTTCTCCTCTTCTTTTCTCTAGTATAAATACCCACACACTATGGTAAGGGAGGGGTTCCCATTCGAATATTTTCATTCTATTCTCTTAACTCTAAAAAGCCTTTCACTATATTTACTCACGTTCTCAATCATGTCCCGGTGACCACTTCAATGTCGGGTACCACTTTTCGATTGACTGAAATACTGATTTGACCGTCGGAGTGTTCGCGACCCTTCCACTCCCATTGGAAAAGGCCAAGAGTGATTAACAGTGTGCCACCATGTGGAGGGATGAGCATACGTGAAGACTTATCCCGTTGGCCACGTGTCGGAGCTATTTTTCGAGATCAACAGATTGACGCTGTCCGTGGGAACGTTACTGTAACCACGAGTATCCCCCAAGAAAGAAAAAGCTTGTCGGAATATTCAGTTGGTATTTCCTCTTGAAAAATGGATTTGTTCTTGAAGAAAGAACAAGTGGAAGCCATAAACCAAGTCTTTATTATTTGGAAGAAGAAAATTTGCACTCCAAACCAATGAGTTACAGCAATGAAGAAGTGAACCCAATGAGGGTAAGAAAGATCTCTGAAGAAGAGATCACCCGAACTAATGTCACACAACAAAGGCCCCATCATCGATGTTGAAAGGGTAGAAGAACTACTGCGCGACTAATTGCCGAAGTGGCTTAAATGGCTACCAACATGAGAAGTATCATCTTGAAAAGTGAATGGCCACGAAAGATGGTCTTGAATAAGAAGACCCCCTAAAAAGGGATAGGCCTCTGAAGAAGAGGCTATGAATAAGAAAACCCCCTAAAAGTGAGGTCATCGATGAAGAGGTTATTAGAAGACCCTTTTACAAAGAGGAGGCCTCTGAAAAAGATGCCATGAATGGAATATCCCTGAAAAATGAGTTATATTTGAGGAATGCAAAGGCCTCACTCTGACCATACAAAGGACTCACTCCGACTATACAAAAGCATCATCCTTGCCTAGATACCTCAACTGCTCAAGGTCTCATCATTGCCTATTCACCTTGGTCATACAAGACATCATCTTTGCCTAGGCACCTCGGCTTTGCAAGGCCTCATCATTGCCTATTCACTTCGGCCATGCAAATGTCTCACTTCGGTCATACAAAGGTCTTACCTTGTCTATGCACCTTAGCCATACAAAAGCCTCATCCTTGCTTAGGCACTTCAGCTACACAAAGCCTCATCATTGCCTATTCGCCTTAGCCATACAAGGCCTCATCCTTTCCTAGGCACCTCAAATGTGCAAGGCCTCATCATTGTCTATTCACTTTGGCCATGCTAAGGACTCACTCTGATCATACAAATACCTCATCCTTGCCTAGGCACCTTAGCTACTCAAGGCCTCATCATTGCCTATTCACCTTGGTCATACAAGGCCTCATCCTTACGTACGCACCTCAGCTGTGCAAGGCCTCATCCTTGCCTAGGCACCTCGGCTATGCAAGGCCTCATTATTACCTATTCACTTCAGCTATGCAAAGGCCTCACTTCGGCTATACAAAGGCCTCATCCTTGCCGATACACTTTGGCCATACAAAGGCCTCATCATTGCCTATTCATCTTGGCCATACAAGGTCTCATCACTGCCTATGCACCTTCGTTATACAAAGCCTCATCATTGCCTAAGCACTTCGGCTATGCAAGACCTCATTATCCCCTTCCATGGATGAACCATCCACTGTGGAGGAAGCCCTTTATAGAGATGCATCAGCTTCATATAAGGATATCCATTTCGATCGACGAGGTGCATGACACCCCAACTAGGGTCGCCTTATCAATCCTTTAGGGATCATGCTTTCCACACCAGAAAATACCCTTAGCTGAGGTGCGTGAAGGATGTCCACTTCCTTAGGAGAAGTGTGTGTGCCTTCCCTAGTGAAGTGGTTCAGCAAAGTGTTTACATCTCCATTTGATTTATTCATTTTGGTGCAAGTGTTTACACTCATTCTATTTACTAAGCGAAGTGATTCAGCAAAGTGTTTACACTCCCATTTGATTTATTCATTTTGGTGCAAGTGTTTACACTCATTTTATTTACTAGGCAAAGTGATTCAACGAAGAATTTACAACTTTTCTCAAAGTTACCAACACTCAAGGCTTTGTCCTTCAGCCAAGACTTCACCTCTACCACAAATTTCCTTAAAATTGCAATCACTCAGCGCTTCGTCCTTCTACCAGGACTTCGCCTCTACCACAACTTTTGTTAAAGTTGCAATCACTCAAGGCTTCGTCTTTCAATAAGAACTTTGCCTTTATCACAACTTTCCTTTAAGTTGCAATCACTCGAGGCATCATCCTTCAACATGACTTCACCTTTACCATAACTTTCCTTAAAGTTACAATCACACATGGCTTCGTCCTTCAATCAGGACATCGCACGTACCACAACTTTCCGTAAAGTTGCAATCACTCAAGGCTTCGTCTTTCAGTCAGGACTTTGCCTCTACCACAACTTTTCTTAAAGTTGCAATCACTCAGGGATTCGTCATTCTACCAGGACTTCACCTCTACCACAGCTTTTCTTGAAGTTACAATCACTCAGGGGTTCGTCCTTCAGTCAGGACTTCGCCTTTACCATAACTTTCCTTAAAGTTGCAATCACTCGGGGCTTCGTCCTTCAGCCAAGACTTCGTCTCTACCACAACTTTCCTTAAAGTTACAATCACACATAGCTTCATCCTTCAACCAGGACTTCACCTCTACCATAACTTTCCTTAAAATTGCAATCACTCAGGACTTCGCCTCTGCAAAAACTTTTCTCAAAGTTGCCAACACTCAATGCTTCGTCCTTCAGCCAGGATGTCCCTTTTGCTACAACTTTTCTCAAAGTTGCAAACATTCCATGCTTCATCCTTCAACCGGGTTGTTGCCTCTGTCACAACTTTTCTCAAAGTTGTAAACACTCAACGCTTCGTCCTTCAATTAGGACGTAGCCTCTGCCACAACTTTTCTCAAAGTTGCCAACACTCAACGCTTCGTCCTTCAGCCAGGATGTCGCTCCTGCCATGAATTTTTTCAAAGTTGTCAACACTCAACGTTTTGTTCTTCAGCCATGACGTAGTTTCTGCCACAACGTTTCTCAAAGTTGCCCAACTTAACGCTTCATCCTTCAGTCAGGAGTCATTTATGCCACAACTTTTCTCAAAGTTGCCCAACACTCAACGCTTCGTCCTTCAGTCAGGACGTCGCTTTAGCTCACATTTTTTGTCTCATACGACTAATCCATATATCCTATAACATGACCTGACATGGCCACATCTACAAAGTCCATACATTATATAAATATTCATACACGGAATTGAGAGACTGTTGTTATGGCCCTTCAGAGGCCTTTCACCTAGTCCATCTGCCACACATTGTGCTACTTGATTTTGCGATGCTATGTGGTGGACGAATTGAATTTGCACTAGATAAACTGAATTTGTATTGGACAGACTGAATTTGCACCGAACGAACTGAATTTGTATTGGATGCACTGAATTTGATGTCCCAAACTGAAACGCTATTACTCATTTATAGAAGAGCCAAACACATTTGCCATTACACGACGGATGCAAATGTCCGAACTCCGCATTCATTGCACCTCACATCCATCTGGCCACGTCTCTACTAAGATATTATATGAGACCTCCCCAAACTAAGTCTTTAAACTGATTGATGGGACGTGTGGTAGGCTGCAAACGGTTAACTCATGTTGTTATGTCAGAAATTATTTAATGTCTGCCAACCTATGGATTGGCATATTGGTGCTTATGAAAGAATGGCCCATTCGGGATCCGAAACCAAGTATCCCCCAATCCAACGATTTTCCTCTTCTTTTCTCTAGTATAAATACCTCCACACTATGGTAAGGGAGGGTTCCCATTCGGATCTTTGCATTCTATTCTCTTAACTCTAAAGAGCCTTTCACTATATTTACTCACATTCTCAATCACGTACCGGTAACTACTTCACTGTTAGGCACCACTTTTCGGTTGACTGAAATACTGATTTGACCATCGAAGTGTTCGCGCTGCTTCTACCCCACTGAAAAAGGCTACGAGTGGCTAATGACGTGCCATCATATGTATGGATGAGCATACGTGAAGACTTATCATGTTGGCCATGTGTTGGAGTCATTTTTCGAGGTCAACAATATCAGTGCTTAACTTATCCTAAATACTAGTGATTTAACAAACAAATTAATAGGTGACTAATTTTATTACACGTCCTAAGAATTAGATGATCCATAATTAATTGGTGTTCATCGCCGTTAGGAGACCTTTATTCTACTAAAATAAATGAAATTATTGAAAGAACAAATATCATTTTATTTTTTGGATAATTATAGCAGCGGTACCAAACCTTTCATTTAGTTGCAAACTTTGCTCAAACTTTTAATTTGTGTCACTCATGGTTCAAAACCTTTTATTTTTACCACCAACGGTACCAAAACCTTTAAAAATGTCTGCAACTAAAGTCCAAATTGATGGTTTCTATTAGTTTGACCGTTAGTTGACCAAATAATTGACTTTGACAATAATGTTTCCTGATTTTAAAATGTTAAAATGGTAATTTTATAATTTTTAATAATAAAATAACCGAAATCAAATAATTAATATTAAAAACCCATTCCACCTTCAACTTCTCCACTCACCCCAACCCAATCCAACCCAACCCAACCCAACCTAACCCAACCCAAATTTGCAAATCTAGGTTTGGAACTTTCAGAACGCTTCAACAAGCTGGGGAATGGAGTCCCTAGAAACAATGTGCGCTCTACTGCAATGGCAGTGGCTCTAAGGAACTCTGCCTATACATTTAGCCCAAAACTTCATCTTGATTGACCATGGAATCAAAAACTCAAAATTTTATCCTAAACATTTCATCTTCTTCTCACACCCCACACTTACCCCCACTTTCCCTTACCCAGCCCCAACTAAACGAACCAAAATTCACCCAACTCCATCGTGCCGACGATCGGAATCCACCCACACATAGGCTACAACGACAGCCACAAGCGCCACCGCAAATTAGCAACAAGAAATGGATCTTACTAGAAACTTGCTTAGATGTCATACAAAAAATCTCTAAGCCTTTTTCAATCTTTTATCTCTTATTCTCCTATTTGGTCAAGATATTCTTTTCGACGGACTATTTCAACAGGAAATCCATATGTTTATCGAAGACCTCCATTTCTGATCGGTTGTTAAGTCCAAATCTCTAATCCGGCCTACGTAGATCTACATAGTTGGGCAACAAGTCTCTGACGCCATGGATTCGAGGATCGAAGAGATTGACTTTCTAGATTTGCAGATTTCTGGTGTGGAGGGGTGGGGTGGGTGGAGAAGAAGAAAGTGGAATGAGTTTTTAATTTTAATTATTTGATTTTGATTATTTTATTATTAAAAAAATATAAAATTACCATTTTCACATTTTAAAATGAGTTAACATTATTGTCAAAGTCAATTATTTGATCAACTAACGATCAAACTAACATAAACTATCCATTTGAATTTCAGTTGAGGACATTTTGAAAAGTTTGATACCGTTGGTGGCAAAAATGAAAGGTTTGGTACCATGTATGACACAAATTAAAGTTTTGGGTAAAGTCTGCTATTAAATAAAAGGTTGGATATTACTGCTGCAATTATCCCTTTTATTTATATTTCTTCTTTTGAATGCAAGCACTATATGAAACCCAAAAGAAATATTGGGAAACAGTTATCAGTGAATATTTCAATAATATAGGGTTTTTCTTAATAGATATCCGTTTAAAATAATTTAGCATATAACAAAATAATTTAGCACACGTGGATTTTCCTAATGTAGAACTCAAGTTGTACATATTAAAACCTACCTCTCTTCTACATACAGGACTATAATATATAGTGGAAATTATAAGAAATGTCCACTTTCACATGGTTATTTGTAAAAATGTCCAAAATTTATTCAATGTTCATTTTGCAATATTTTTTACCAAAATACTTTTGTTAACAATTTATAATTCTACACTAAGTACAAAAATGTGCATAAAATTAAAAAATTTGTTGGCCAATAAAATTTTGACACATAACATGCGCTACTTATTTCAAAAGTACACGTCAAATCACAATAAATGATATATTTCTCATTTACACGTGTATTAAAATCTTATGTTCGGAATGAAATCTCATTCTAGACAAATGAACTATCAAAATAAATATGGTTCAAATATCAATAACAAATTTTAAAATGCCGAAAACGTTATTTTAATGCAGCTTATAATGGAAGCTACTTCTTCTTTTTGAAATTAGTGACAATTTGTTTTTAAAAAGCTTCATTTTTCATTAAGGGTATAATAGATAATTTATTACTAAATTTGGTTATTTTTGTAAGAATTATTAAAATTAGACATTTTTTAATTGACAAGCATGGAATTAGACATTTTTGTAAATTTCCCAAATATAAAACATGTCGTTCTTGGAAATAATACTTTCAAATGACCAAAAAAAAAAGAAAAAAGAAATTATTCCCAATATTTACTACAGTTGGCCTATATATTCCTAACCTAATCCTCCATTGTACATCATCCAATATCCACTCCTATTGCTGGAAAGAAGTTTATATTCTCGTTGTTAGGCCATGACACATGATATTAGATCAAGAACATAAAAGTACAAAGTTTGTTTACTGAAAATAAAGTGCAGAATTAAAGAACACAATCGATATGTTTCGGCCTAAGTCTCGGAGGTTCGATGACCACTTCTAACACCTACATTTCTCGTTGAACATCCAACTTTATGGATTATGCTCGGTTTTACTACACAGCCCAAATTGACAGCAAGATTACAAGAATGTTCAGAAACAATCACAAAGTGAGTACAAGAATACTCATCTCTCACAGTACAACAGTTATTCACTCACTCACAAAGAATCGAACACTCAACCAACAGAATCAACTATACATCCACACGAACACTTCTCACAAATATTCACTCAGAATATATCCACTAAAGAATCATACTATCATTCAATATAACCTCAAATTAGGGATTTGATCTTGATTATCAGAGAGTAATTAGAGAGAAGCACTCAAACGGTGCAACCAGAGAAAATAGAGAAAAAGAATAATGGAAACCCTCGAACTCATCGTGATAATGCCAAATGAAATGACATTAAGTAATAGAACCATCCAGAAGCAGATCCAATGGCTGCATCAAGTCCACTTGTCGGTCATCCAGTTAGACCTTAGTATAAGTAAAGCTGCATTTTCATGAGACACGATTTTGCCAAATTATGGGAGCAGCCAATTGAACCCGGTTCAATACTATATATTATCAATTGTTTCAACCTTCTTATTGCCCCCTGTCCATCATCATACGTTCGAAAAGACTCATTTATTCGGGGAGAATGAGGATGGAAAAGCTTGGCACAGTTTTTATTCTTTGCTTGTTGGTCGTAGTCATGTCTATGGGCCATGCCAATTCCCAAGAGTCCAACGCTGAAAGAATATGGTTCAAAAACATCTGTCGGGGAAAGGGAAACCTAATCATGGTCCATTTCTATGTCCAAGACGCACTCGGTGGCCTAAATACAATTGTTTGGCAGGTGGCCGAAGCTGCAATCACTGCAAATTCTCTCACTTCTTTCGAGCAGGTCAGAGTCTTGGATGACCTAATAACAGTTGGTCGTAACCCCAGTTCAGAGGCATTGGGAAGAGCCCAAGGGCTCATTACTTCTGCTGATCTTTCAGAATCAGCCCTGTCTATGAACATGAATTTTTATTTCACCGCGGGTAAGTATAATGAAAGTGCACTTTGCATTTTGGGAAGAATTCCAATTAATGATAATGACAGGAGATCGTCAGTTGTTGGTGGCACTGGTGCTTTTCGAATGGCCCGTGGATATGCCATTTCGAATACTTACTCCTATGATCCCGTGGCTAATTATGGTGTGTTGGAATATACCGTTTATATTGCTGTTTATGAGAAATCTGGTTATACTGGTGTTGCTATGGTTTAAGAGCTCGAAAGCTCAAGTGCATGTGCATGTGCATGTAACCATGTTGAATTACCATTTTCTTTTTAAGTTTTAGTGAAGTTATAATGTACCCAAGTTGAGTTGCCACTTTTTTTTTTAAACACGTTTCAGTGCTTGTTTTTAGTAAAACTTCCCTAAAATTTTGATGTATTCTTGATTTGATAATAAATTTCTTTCATGTGTATTAGGATGAAGTTAATGCATTTACTTATAATTTGTGCACGAGATTTGACCATTTTCTTATTGTTTTAGTCCTTTAAGTTATTTAAGCATTTTCGTGATTCATGCTCTGCTTCTTTTTTTTTTTTTCTTTCCCCAAGATTTATTAACTTCGAATTTAATTAAGCCCATGCATGTTTGACACAAGTTTTGAAAGATTATAAGTTGATTAAACTTCATTTTTAACCACACTTTTCATTGGATTTACAATATTCATACACTTTTTACCACATATTTCATATTTCATGGATATCACTAACTTATAATCTCAAAAACCTTTGCCCAAGGGATTAAATAACTACATAAACGTCCATTAATAGCTATCATCTTCAAGCCATGTCCCATGCAACTGCAGTCCTCAAATTTTTAAATGAAAAATGGGTTCTCAATCAATATTTCTAACTTTTAGATCCTCGAACTTTCATATTTGGTGCACATTTGTCGACGTTAGATAGCAACTGCCAACTTTTCTTTTAAACATTTACATACTATCGACGTGATGGAATACTTAAGCATTATTTTTATCTAACTGATAAGTGTATTAATTTTATACAATCTATTCATATTATATTACTTGACCACGATTTCATATACTTGCGGGTTTTCAAATGGATAGAGTGTCGAACCCACGAGAACTATGAGGTTGATCTAATTAAAATTAATTGCAACTTTAGTCGAATAGTAAACAAATTTTGTGATTCTTTCTATACTAATACTTAAATTATCAATTAAACTAATGAAAATAAGTAAATGTATTTTTCAAATGTGTGAGATGCATTGTTAAGATGTCAATTCTCTTTTATTATTCCATTTTAGTGTAACAATTAAAGTGATAATTTGAAATTATTCATATTGGTCAATGTTCCTAATTTAATTGAAAGTCTCTCTCGATCAAATCTATTCCCCTCATACGACCCTTTTATCTTTTGATGAAAAATACAAATATGATAAATACATTAACAAGTATTAGAACACCCATTAAAATCATATATAATATATAGGTATATCTCTATTATCTATCGAACCTTATAATGTGCATTATAATGTGCTTAAATCGTATTGTCTCTTTCGATAATAATAAAATTCATTAACAATACAATTGTTGATCAAACAATTAAAAAAACAATAAAACGATAATAAACATTCACAAATCAAATCAAATTAAAGTCAAAATAATTAATTAAAAACTAAAAATATCATAACAAGGTAACAATGTACAAAATTAGCCTAACATAATAAAATTACAAGAAATCTTATTAAAATGAAAAAACATA
>CAIGRB010081666.1:18671-29485 GCA_903798255.1 Fraxinus quadrangulata | reverse complement strand
TTTATTTTTATTTTTTCTTTCTTTTGCTTGCGTATCAATATTATATATAATATAAATGGTAGTGAGTTGATTTTTTCAAAATTATCGTATATATTCGATAATTACCATCAAACAATTATAACAAAAATGAAAAGTAATGATACAATCTAAATTTGAAATTTATAATAAGCACTTCTTCTTGCTTTCTTTTCTTTCGAAATTTGAAATTTGATAGAAAAAACGTAGACGGTAAATAAATTATTTAAGAAATAATTATATTTGTGATTTTATATAATTTTTTTAAAAGTATAAGAAGATGAAATTTTTGAACTTAAACTGCAACCAATCCAACCCGACATTATAATGGTTAAAACTACTCGAACCAGACCGATTTTTTTGTTCAAACGAATCCAAACCGATCCTACTCGATTTGGTTCGGTTGATTTAATCGATTTTTTGATTTTTTTTGCCGACCCTTAAATACATCTGTGCTGACAAGCTACACTATCGTATTTAGGGATGAATCATGTTTGGTTTATCATTATGGGTGGCAATTTTTTTGACAATATACCACATGACAATTTGTCATTGAACAATTTGAAAAATATCTTATTTTTGCAACCAATAAAAAAAGAGATACTATTTTAAAGTAAGTGAATCGTACCATATTTTCTAGGGATGTCAAAGGGTAAGCAGCTCGTTGGCTCAACCGCTCGATTCGTCAAAGCTCGGTTCATGGGGACAAGCTGAGCCCTAGCCAAGCAAGAGGCTTGTCTTGTGGGCGAGCAGCTCGTGGGAGCTCGACGAGCCAACCCAGAGCAAGCTCGACGCTCGCCGGTTACAGTGACCAAAACGGTCACTAATTAAAATCAAGTGACCGTTTTGGTCATTGAACTGTTGTTTGTGGCCGTTAAGCCCTTTCATTTTTTGTTTTTTTTTTTTTTTTAAATTTACCTCTATAAATACCCTATTACCTAAACACTGTTTTCGCACAACAACAACATCTCTTACTCTCTTCTACATTCTGATACCTTTAATTTCAAATTCATTATATTTTTACAAGTTACGTTTTGCTCTTTTCACATACTCTTATTTACTTACTTTACTATAAATCTATAATACACATTACACAATACATATTCTATTATCTATACCTATATTTTATACATATTGTCTGATATGATCCAATGGGTGTATCGATTATTCAAGAATTGAAGTCTGTTGGAAGGAAAAACCGCATAGAAATAATTCGGGGCAGAATTTTTGAAATTTCACTAGTTTCCTTATTCAGTTATGATTCTATTTATAACAATTTTGTAATCTTTTCAAGTTAATTCCGTTTTAATTAGGATTTTATTATATCATTGTAATCTTTTAGAGTTATTTCCATGTTAAACTAGATCTTATGATTTTAGTATAAATATGCGTAATTTCTTTCATTGTAAAATAAGAAAAACATTATAAGATTAAATTGAGAAGCGTTTTGCTTTCTTTTTTGTTCTTAATGGACAAATTTATCGAACTTATCAAAAATGAATAATCTTTGTGGCGTTCAACAATCTAAATGAAGTTAGTAGATTTTGTAATCACGAGGTCGAGATATTCTTGTAATTTTTTTAGTTTCTTGATTCAAATATTTATTGAATCGAACTTTAAATTTCAAGTTTGAATTCTTAAATCGTGTAGCTAAAAGGTCATCATAGCCGTTTGTGATTGTGTCGGTTGCTTGGTTTTTTTTTTTTTTTTAATCAAAATCCATAAACCTTATTTGTTTTGGGCTTTCTTGGGTCGGATTCAATCTTCGGTGGGTTCCGTAGTCACAGTCGCTACGCGAGCTCACATCATTTGGTATCAGAGATTGGGCTCAAACAAATCAAGGCTATATCCTTAATTTTTTTTTTTCAAAAATTAATTTCTGCCTCACGATTGTTCGCTCGTGTATCACTCAATTGCCTTTTACCCTCTATTAATCACATCTCTGTCTTTTACCGGCAAACTTCAATTCCTATTTTTTCAATTTTCAATTTTTGTTGGGTCGATCAAAAAAAATTCGAAAAAAAAAATTGTTATTTTTTGGAAAAAAAAAAAGGTCCGAATTTTAGAGAATAGAGAGAGTTGAAGAATGTTCCAGAAGAAAAAACATATTCAATTCCAATATCAAGATTCGAGGGCGAATCTTCTTGAAGAGATAGGGTCTGATGTGATCCAAGGGGGCTGCCGAATATTCAAGAATTGAAGTGTGTTGGAAGTAGAAACCGCATAGAAATAATTCGGGGCAGAATTTTTGAAATTTCGCGAGTTTCCTTATTAAGTTAGGATTCTATATATAACATATTTTTTGTAATCTTTTCAAGTTAATATCGTTTTAATTAGATTTCATTATATCATTGTAATCTTTTAGAGTTATTTCCATGTTAAAGTAGGTATTAGGGTTTTAGTACAAATATGCGTTATTTCTTTCATTGTAAACTAAGAAAGACATTATGAAATTAAATTGAGAGACGTTTTGCTTTCTTCTTTGTTCTTAATGGACAAATTTATCAAACTTATCAAGATGAATAATCTTTGTGGCGTTCAACAATTTAAGTAAGGTTCGTAGATTTTGCAATCACGGGATCAAAATATTCTTGTAATTGTCTTGGTTTCTTGATTCAAATATTTATTGGATCGAACTTTAATTTCCAGGTTTGAATTCTTAAATTGTGTAGCCAAAAGGTCATCATATCCGTTTGTGACTATGTCGGTTGCTTGGTTCATTGTTTTTTTGGATCAAAATCTATAAACCTTATTTGTCTTGGGCTTTTTTGGGTCGGATTCAATCTTCTGTGGGTTCCGTAGCCACCGGTTCTACGCGAATTCACATCATTTGATATCAGAGCTTGGGTTCCAACAAATCAAGACTATATCCTTATTTTTTTCAAAAAATAATTTTTGCATCACAATTGTTCGCTCGTGTATCACTCAATTGGCTTTTATACTCTATTGATCTCACATCTCTGCCTTTTATCGGAAAACTTCAATTCCTATTATTTCAATTTTCAATTTTTGTCGGGTCAATCAAAAAAATTCAAATTTGGAAAAAAAAGGGTCCGAGATTTATAAAGAAGAGAAAGTTGAAGAATGTTCCAGAAGAAAAAACAGATTCAATTCCAATGTCAAGATTCGAGGGCAAATCTTCTTGAAGAGATAGGGTCTGATGTGATCCAAGGGGGGTGCCGATTATTCAAGAGTTGAAGTGTGTTGGAAGGAGAAACCGCATAGAAATAATTCGAGCAGACTTTTTTTAATTTCTCGAATTTCCTTATTCAGTTAGGATTCTATATATAACATATTTTTTGTAATCTTTTCAAGTTAATATCGTTTTAATTAGATTTTATTATATCATTGTAATCTATTAGAGTTATTTCCATGTTAAACTAGGTCTTAGGGTTTCTGTATAAATATGTGATATTTCTTTCTTGTTAAACTAGGTCTTAGGGTTTCTGTATAAATATGTGTTATTTCTTTCATTGTAAACTACGAAAGATATTATGAAATTAAATTGAGAGGCGTTTTGCTTTCTTCTTTATTTTTAATGGACAAATTTATCGAACTTATCAAAGATGAATAGTCTTTATGATGTTCAACAATCTAAGTGAGGTTAGTAGATTTTGTAATCACGGGGTCGAAATATTCTTGTAATTGTCTTGTTTTCTTGATTCAATTACTTATTGGATTGAACTTTAAATTTCGGGTTTGAATTCTTAAATTGTGTAGCCAAAAGGTCGTCATATCCGTTTGTGATTGTGTCGGTTGTTTGGTTCATTTTTTTCATCAAAATCCATAAACATTATTTGTCTTGGGCTTTATTGAGTCATATTCAATCTTCTGTGGGTTTCATAGTCACCGTTGTTGTGCAGGTTCACATCATTTGGTATCAGAGCATGAGCTCCAACAAATCAAGGCTATACCTTTTTTTTTTCAAAAATTAATTTCTGCCTCACAATTGTTCGCTCGTGTATCGCTCAATTGACTTTTACCCACTATTATCTCACATCTCTATCTTTTACGGCCAAACTTCAATTCCTATTATTTCAAATTTCAATTTTTGTCGGGTCGATCAAAAAAAATGAGAAAAAAAAATAATTTTTTTGGGAAAAAAATGGTCTGAATTTTAGAGAAATTAGATAGTTGAAGAATGTTCCAAAAGAAAAAAAACATATTCAATTCCAATGTCAAAATATGAGGGCAAATCTTCTTGAAGAGAGGGTCTGATGTAATCCAAGGGGGTGCCGATTATTCAAGAATTGAAGTGTGTTGGAAGGAGAAATCGCATAGAAATAATTTGGGGCGGAATTTTTTAAATTTCGCAAGTTTCCTTATTCGGTTAGGATTTTATCTATAACATATTTTTGGTAATCCTTTCAAGTTAATTTCGTTTTAATTGAGATTTTATTATATCATTGTAATTTTTTAGAGTTATTTCCATGTTAAACTAGGTTTTATTGTTTTAGTATAAATATGTGTTATTTCTTTAATTGTAAACTACGAAAGACATTATAAAATTAAATTTAGAGGCGTTTTGCTTTCTTCTTTGTTCTTAATGGACAAATTTATCGAACTTATCAAAAATGAAGAATCTTTGTGGCGTTCAACAATCTAAGTGAGGTTCGTAGATTTTGTAATCACAAGGTCGAGATATTCTTGTAATTGTCCTGGTTTCTTGATTCAAATATTTATTGGATCGAACTTTAAATTCCGGATTTGAATTCTTAAATTGTGTAGCCAAAAGGTCATATCAGTTTGTGATTGTGTCGGTTGTTTGGTTCATTGTTTTTTTGGATCAAAATCCATAAACCTTATTTGTCTTGGGCTTTCTTGGGTCTGATTCAATCTCATGTGGGTTTCGTAGTCATTGTCGCTACACGGGTTCACATCATTGTCATTACAATTTACATTCGTACAAATTACAATTATCCACTTTCTACATATTTATTTGTCATTTCATCTTCATTCAAGTTCATATATTATCAATTCATCACAAATGGATTAACAATCATTTATTGAGGGCTTGTTTGATATCAGTGGTGATCACCGTGACGTCACAAAGTCAATTTCACAATGAATTTGTCGGTCTCAACGACGTACCCATTCTCAAAAAATATTATAGATTTGAATGCTCACGAAAGTAATAGTCCAAAGGAAACGATGATGACTATAGGCATATTAGAAATTATGATAACACTATTTTTAATAAATTTGATTGATTTTTAACTTTTAAAATTAAATTTGACAAATTTGTATGACTACGAATATTTTATCTGTATTTTACTATCCAGCTGATTAATGGTGCTTGAACATTTTTCTATCATTACAAGGGTTTTTAATAAGTACAAAAATAACATACAAAAACTGCCCGAATTTTAGTGAAATTATATTTTCTATGGAATTAAAATTTAGAAAATATTTGGTAAACTTGCTTATATTATTTTCTTTGGCATGTATCATGGACCACCGATACAATTTATCAGGTGCTAAATATGTAATTGATCATATTTCAAATGTTTTAACTTTAAACACATTTATCACTTATAGAAAATTAGAACACATTTTATGCGAAATGTATGAATTATATGCACATTGAATATGTGTAAATATTAGTCAGGCACCCTCGCACCTACTCCTCCTGCTAATCTTGAAGAAGATGATGCTGAAATATTAAATTTATTTGAAAGCATTAATACATATAGATATGATGCAATATGTTCTTCTTATAGTAGTATGTCTACCGCATTTAATCAGACATTGGGCGCAAGATCAAATGCATTGCCTACTTAATCATTTGATTACTTTAATCATCATATGTCGGTAATGCATCAATTAAAAAAAGTTTAGAAAAAGTAATTGACTTCTGGAAAAAGTACAAAGGACAATAGCAAGTAGTTTCGGTAATTGCAAAAAACCTACTAATACTTCGGGTTAGCACCGTCTTCAAGTTTGAGACCAATTGCTTAAACTTTGAGTGACATGAGTTAAAAATTGTATACAAACAACTTGTTACCCACTTTATTCAGGTTTGAGACCAATTGCTTAAATTTTGAGTGACAGGTTCTAAAACAATTAACCATTTTAAATATATTGGCTCGTAGTTTTAAAAGTTATGAGCCTATTTTAGCCCCATTTTTTTTAGGTTAGAATGTGTTTTAAAATAGCATATTGATAGAGAATTTATAATTAAAAAATAATGAGAAGTTTTGAATTTGCATAAAATATTATTTTAGTAAAGAATTTGTAGTTGAAAAATGTATTTTAAAAAATGAAGATCAAACAAGTACTATATATGTGCCATTTGATTTATTTTGCACTCATTTGTTCTAAAGCCATTTATTTTTTGAAATTTGATATTAGAAATTAGAGCGCACGGAAAGTTAGATGATTGCAATTTTATATTAACTCATTATAGCAGTGAATATTAACACAAATCTTGAACTAATCAAAATGGTTAATTAATCCAGAAATATACGGTTATTAGACAAAATGACAAATGGTCTTGCTCTTTTCATTTCGAACCACAAAATCAGATGGCATTGACTCAGTCTTCAGTCAAAGTTTTCCTAATTTATACAATATTTTATTTTTGAATAATTTGAAAATAGTTATTGATTTGACAGTTTACCCCTTTCTTTAAGTGGGAAATGAATTTTTAACTTATAATTGAAAAATAAAATTTCTAACTGCGAAACTTACTCTACAAATTTGACTTTAATAATTGAAAGTGTGAATTGAGGTTTATGAAAATTTCAACATACTCTTTTTAATTATAAAAATTAATAATATTTATACGACAATTTTTATTAGTTCCACCATATTCTAATTTTACTTAAAGTACACAATCTTTCTTTATTGTAATATTTATGCATATAACTTTTTTGTTAAATTCTTATCTTCAGCTTTCGATAGTAATGCCTCATCCTTGATGATAATTTTTATCAAAATATTTTATTTGCTTATTTTGAAATGAGAGAAAAATAATTTGTTGCACCTTTTTATTTATTGTGCTTTAATATATATTGGAAAAATAAGTCATTTTATGCCATTCGAAGGACTTTTTCAAAACCACTATTAGAGACAATATCTGCTAATTAATAAAAAAATTAAGGAGAAAAATGCGACGAAAAAATTAGGGACATAATTACTACAATGAACAAAAATTAAGAACTTTAAGTGCAGTAAATTTTCGTAGAGCTAATAAAGATTATTGTGTGAATATAATATGAATGACAAAATTCTCCGCCTCACCCTGCCCAGAATTCTACAAACATATCCTCGGATCTTTTAATTTTAATAAATCTATATTGTATTTATGTTTATTAATTTGTATTTGTATTTAAAAGATAATTAATTAAATATATGCCGTAAATTGGTATACTTTATCTTCGTCCCGTAAATTCTAAAATCGCCCTACCGAAAATTCTCGATGGATGGGATGGTAATGGCCGCCAAAGCCCTCGCCCAACCCTATTGTCATCCTTAAAATATAAATTTATTATTAAAAAAATACAAAAACATCCCTTATTGACCTCAATATTCAACGGACACATGGTCAGTAGAAATTTCGACAACCTTCTCTAAGTAGGCATCACCTGCATACTTGAATACCCTATTTAGAGACAAAAGTCACCAAAAGTCCAACTATAATTTGCACTCCAACGGCCAAAAGATAATGAGTGCAAGATATGGGAGAAGAGAATTTAGCTAGAGTTAGAAAACATTACCTTACGTGTGAAATGGACTCAAATATACATACAGAAACGGAAATGGAAATAGTAATGGTAATCAAATTAAAAATAAATAAGTACTAAAAATTCAAATTAAAGTTAAAATTAATTAAAACTAACTAAATACGGTAGTCCCCGACAGCGTCGCCAAAAACTTGATCGTTTGAAAATTCGCAAGTGGATAGGATCGTGAACAAGTAATATAGTAGTGTGTAGAATGTTGAACCCACGAGGACTATGTATTTGACCGAATTAAAATTAATTGTTACTTTAATCGAATAGCATATAAATTTTGTGATTTTTTTCTATATTAATACCTAAATTATCAATTAAACTAATGAAAGTAAGTAAATATGTTTTTCAAATATTTGAGATGCATTGCTAAGATATCGAATCCCCTTTATTATTACATTTTTAGTGTAACAATTAAAGTGATAATCTGAAATCATTCATGCTGATCAATGTTTCTAATTTAATTGAAAGTCTCCCTCGATAACAATCAAATATATTCCCTTCATGTGATCCTTCTATCTCTCGATAAAAGATACAAACACGATAAATGTATTAACAAGTACTAGAACACATATTGAAACCATATAAAGTATAAAAGTATATTTATATCCTCTATCGAACCTTACAATATTTATTCCTATGTGCTTAAATCATAGTGTCTCTCTCGATAACAATAAAATTACTAACAATTCAATTGGTGATCAAGTAATTGAAAAGACCGATAAAAACGATAATAAACATCCACAAATCAAATCAAATTAGTCAAAATAATTAATTTAAAACTAAAATATCATAACAATGGTTTATTTCATCCTAACACTGTATAAAATTAGCCTAACATATTGAAATTACAAGAAATCATATTTAAGTGAAAAGATATAACCCGAATTTTTGATAAATTGAGAAGATGAAGATGAATCTTGAAATCTTGAATCTCTTCAATGGATTCTTGATAAATCTCCACTTGTGCTTTCTCTTCTTTGCCCAAAATTAGGTTTGAATCTTTACTTAATTGAATTCTTGCAAGTCTCCTTCAATCCTCCCACAAAAACTATGAATTTTCCTCCTTTGATGATAATAATTGATGAATATGAGAGTATGAGATGTATATCAGAGGTTTCCATATGTATTCTGCTGTCATTTATTTGTAGGAGTCAAAAATTGATTGAAAATCACGTCCAAATTGATTTCCCAAAGAGTTCTAATCGAATAAGAAAAGTTGTCTCCACGCTCTGCATATCATTCAATATTTTGGTCATAAATTTCTCTTTCGATATCCGATTGAATAGATTCAAAGTGCATTAGAAAGATAACGCAAAGAGCTACAACTTTACTAGAAATATAATTTTCCCAATTCAGATGTTTACTATGTCAAATATGGGTCTCAATATTCTGCTAAAAATCTGGAATATAACTTGTGTGATTGAAAATTGATTTTAATCATATTCCATTCATTTTTGATAAAATGGGTCTCAATATTCGGCTAAAAATCTAGAATACAACTTGTGCGATTGAAAATAGATTTTGATAATATTTTGATCATATTTCATTCCTTTTTGAGTTCTAATTCCATCCAATTGTCTCCTAGCAATCTTCAAAGTATCTTCTTGTGGTCCAAATCAACTATTGAATTTGTAATTTGGTCCTCAAACTTTGAATTTTGCCATTTTCACCATTTTTCGCTTCTTTCTTTCGATTCCTCGTTCAACCATTGAATTTTACTTATATAACATAAAATACAATAATTTAGGATATATTTTATCAAACGAAGTACCAAATATCGATATTTTAGGCCTCCAAATAAATGTATAAAATACACTTATCAAAGGGCTTACGAGCTGCCTCCTAAATGTCACATCATGTTTTACCAAAATTTCGAGAACATCTCCTCTGTGATATAGACTAAACCAACCTAAACACAATACAATCTCCATTGCACATATACAAAATAAATTGGAGGCCGTTTGCCCCTCCAAATAAAGTAAAATAATGATAAGATCAAAATTGCTAGTGTGAAGCAACATGATATTGATAATAAAATGATAATGTAGATAACATGACATGCTTACGACATTAGTGAAAATAGTGTTATGACATATTAGCAATGTTGTGGCATGCGTACTTAACATCAATAATATTATGCATAGCTATCAATTATAATGTAATGCTACTAGGATACTAGTATCACAATGGTCCTTCAAGTCTAGGTATGGATATTCATATTACGTAGACTTAAAGTAAAGCTCTGAATATAAGTAGTTGTGATGAAGTTGATGTAGAGGTAAGACTTTAAATGTAAGTATCTGTGATAAATTTGATGCAAAGGTGAGACTCTGAATAAAAGCCATTGTGATGAAGTTGATGCAGAGACGAAAGCTTGAAATATAGACAGCTGTAATGAAGCTGGTGTAGAGGTGAGGCTTTGAATATAGGTAGCTGTGATGAAGCTGATATAAAAGTAAAAACTCTGAATATAGGTAGCTTCGTAGGGTTTGAGGTAGATTCTCTTTACAAAATCTCCATACCTCTCATGTCAAAACAACAATTACTTCCTTACATGGTAGATGGTCCATCCATGCCAATTGATTCCCATAAGATAGATGGTGTATCCATGCAAGGGATAATAAGGTCAACCTATAGGTTTCAAAACGGGCTCCCATTGGGATATTCGCACCTCTTCTCTCGAGAACATAAATGAATTTTTTGGTATTGGGTACATCCATGCTAAAGGCTTCCTGAATGGTGGATGGTGTATCCATGTAGGGGCACTGGCTGACCCAAGAGGGGTCCTGAGGGTCAAGTGCCCCCCCAACTTTTGAGGAATTGTGTTTTTTTTTTTTTTTAATCATGTTTGTTTTTATAAAATCATGCTTGATATCAATTGAAATTAATTAACAATTAATTTTAATAACATATTTCATGGAATTCATAATTGGTTAACTTTTATCAATTTTTTAGTAAAATTTGATTTTAATTTCCACGCAATAGTGGCAAAATCACAATAAATTTGAATTTCGATAACATGCTAATTTTAAAAATTATCCGACGATCGTACGTTAATCGAAT